>JAJLRJ010000002.1:42890496-43095496 GCA_024195265.1 Dendrophyllia cribrosa | reverse complement strand
GCCCTGCAGTTTGTCGGTTAACTCGCGTTTAGAACGAGGAATATACATGTACTCTATTTATCTTTCGTGTAACTCGCTTTTAGAACGCGAAATATACATGTCACTCCATTAACCTCTCGAGTAACTCGCTTTTAGAACGAGAAATATACATGTAATCCTTTAACCGTTCGAGTAACCCGCGTTCAGAACAAGGTGAATATCCATGTACTTCATAAGTCTTTCGCGCAACAAGCTTTTAAACGAGTAATACAAGGAGTCCATCACCCGGAGCCTCCATACGGACTATACCCTTGAGTCAACCTTTGCTCGTATCTTTATATTTTTAGAACAGTCTCAAGAGAATATTTTGTAAGACGACTCGATCACTGGAGTGTGACTGCGTGTGACGTAACACAATAACTTTGTTCTGATTGGACGGCATAATGCATTCGCGGGAATTCGAACGTCTAAAAATAAAACGATACGGGCAAAGGTTGTCTTCTAGGGTTTATATGGGAGATGGAGGCTCCGGGTGATGGGCTCCTGGTGTTCCGGCGAACGCTCGCTCATTAACATTAATGCCGTCCGTTGGGACGGGCGAACAAAACATTGCATGCTGGAGTTTAAGTCTTAACTTATTAATATTCGAATCGGTCGTGTTAGTAAGTTAGTTGTTACTTAGCGGTCGCAGAGTTCGGACTAAAAACAGTACGTTTTAGTCGCTGCGTTTTCGTTTCCAATCGTAACTTCGTATCGTCGAGACAAGTACGTTTAGTCGCTGCGTTTTCGTTCCCAATTTGTAATTTCGTATCGTCGAAACATAATTTTGGTCCTTCGAGCCGGATGAATTACAGTTAATTCTTCGAATGGCGTCGAAAGACGGAGTCGGAGACAGAACCAAATCGCCTTCGGAAGAAGTCATTGAATCATGGGCTTCGCGGCAAATCGAGTATCTTGTTCGAAGAAGGGCAGCGTTCAAAGGGGTCGTAACGAAGAATTCAAAGAAGGCTAAAGATATTATTGGCAAGAACGGTAGCAGAACGGTACTACGATCCGTAAAGGAAAGAGTTCTTCAAGCATTACAAGATGCGAGTAAAACAACGCAAGATGTAATGGCCTTACAAAGCGATGACATGGTTGGGCGAGCAGAAACAGAAGAATGGTTAGACAGTTTACGGAGCGAAGTGGACGACATCGTCGACTCTATTGAGGAGTATTTAGAAAGCCGTGCAGATGAATCGCCATCAGTAATAGGAGAAATTTCCTTCGTCGCCGATGTAGTTGACGACAAGGAAAGTCGGAATTCGGAATCGTCTGATGATTCACAAGTCGTCAATTCAGCACAGAAGTTCGTCGAATTATTGTCGAAATCTGCACAATCCAAAGGGAATAAATCAGCTCCTAAATTCAGCAGTAAAAATTCCTACTCGGACTAGAGAGGAAGTGAAGAAGACGAATTAGAGAAAGGCAGATTCGACGACTCGAAAGATTTTGACATATTATTCAAAGGAATCAAGAAACCTGCTTTGACAGTTTTCAGCGGAGATAAAGACCTTTATCACGATTGGAAAGCGCAATTTGAAATATTCGTGGAACGGATGAAACTCCAGCTAAAACCAAGATGATGATGTTGAAAAATTCTTTATCTGGCAAGCCATTACGAATTGTTGAGCGGTTAGGCTACACATCTAGACAATATCAAACTGCCTTGGAGAAACTTGATCAGAAGTACGGAGGTGAAAAGCGACTTCTGCAACGTCACCTCGAAGCCATTTTACGTGCGTCTCCTGTCGAGGAGACTAACCTGAAGGAGTTGGAGATTTTTTCGGATCGCTTAACTGACGTTGTGGTTAAGCTTGAGGATAGTGACCAGCATCAAGAGCTAGCAGGAATATCTGCACTTTACATTGCGGTGCAACAAAAGTTACCAGGCTCTCTTCTTATCGCGTACCAAGAATGGTTGCACAGGAAGCCTAGGAAGGATGGACTATCCGTGTTTTCTAAATGGTTACAGAAGCAAGTTGTTTATCGTATGAACGTCGAAGAAGTTAAGGAGAGAACTAAGAAGAAGACAGAAGATAATATTGAGTCAAAAAAACACAAGCGTGAGAAAGGAGCAGTTCACAACGTTACCAGAGAGCCCACACCCAAGTGTGTTGTATGCCATGGACCTCACCAAATAACCTCATGCAAGAACTGGGGTGAAGCATCCATTGCGAATAGGTGGGAAATCGCAAAAAAGAATGAACTTTGTTATCGTTGCTTGAGATCAGGTCATCAAGGGAAGAATTGTCCGGAGAACAATCGCTGTGGTATCAATGATTGTAAAGGCACCCATCACTTCCATCTGCACTTCGAACGTCGATCTAAACCACCTGAACAGGTAGACGCTGCCGTAGAGACACGAAGCGCTTTCGGCGACTCTGAGTTTGCAGGCGATGTTGTATTGCGAACAGTTCCGGTTTGGCTTATAGGCTCAGAGGGTCAAAGCATCCAAGTCAATGCCTTCCTAGACGACGGGTCAGATTCAACTTATGTCCGAGATGACATCGTGACAGCCCTTGGTCTCAAGACGGATGAACAAACCCTCAGATTGACAACCTTGGCTGAAAGTTGTATGTCTCTCAAAAGCAAGAAAGTCTCGCTGACGATAAAGAGTCTCAATGGGGAGACCCAATCTACTGTCGAAGCATGGACATTGAATGAAATGTGTCAAGGCTTGTCTATTCCAGACTGGAATCAACACAAGGTCAAATGGGAACACCTTAAGAATATTCCATTTCCTAAAGTCCCTGGAAGAAATACGATTGACATTCTGATCGGATCTGACCATCCTGAGCTCACGTTAGCTTTAACAGAACGTTACGGTCCAATCGGAGCGCCAGTAGCAAGAAAGACGCCATTGGGGTGGACCTGTGTTGGACGTTTACCGTTACTTTCTGCAGCAAAGAGGATTGCCTACGCCAAAACCTTTCGGATCCAGACCTTGTACGAGTCCCGTCTCGATGAACAACTACGAGGAATGTGGGAGATCGACTCTCTTGGAGTGAGAAATTCAGACGACAATCAGATGAATCAGGAGGAGATCTTAGCTATGTCTAAGGTCGAAAAGTCAAAACGAAGGATCGGGGGCCGTCACGAAGTAGCCATTCCGTGGAAGGAAGAGTTCCCCTCCTTACCTGATAACAGAGAAGAAGCAGAGAAACGTCTGTTCTCTTTAGAGAAAAACCTCCTCAAGAAGCCAGAAGTTGCGAGACGTTACCAAGAAGCAATGAATACGAATGTGGAGAAGGGCTACGTTCGGAAGTTAGAACCTAACGAGGGAGAAGACGGTCAAGGCTGGTACCTCCCACACTTTCCAGTCATCAGGGAAGATAGAGAGACCACCAAAGTACGCATAGTATTTGACTCGGCTGCACGTTGCAAGGGCGTTTACTTGAATGACGTGATGCTCACTGGGCCTAAACGTCAACGAGATGTCCTGGAGATACTTCTCCGATTTAGACTGAGACCTGTCGCCCTAGTAGCGGACATCAAGGAAATGTTCTCTCAGGTTGTCCTCGCTGAGAAAGACCGCAAGTATCATAGACTGTTATGGAGAGATCTCGATCCCACAAAGCCTGTGGATGTCTATGAAGCGGTCCGTTTAACCTTTGGAGACAGAGCATCCCCTTATCTCGCCCAGTTCGTGCTACACAGCCACGCCCTAGACTCCAATGAGAACTACCCAGTAGCAGCTATGGTCCTGCTTCGAGATATGTATATGAATGATATCCTTCACTCAGAAGAAACTGCACAAGACGCCGTTCTCGTCCATGAAGATTTGACAAAGGTCTTGGGTGACGCTGGTTTCAGTGCCCAAAAGTGGTGCAGCAACCGAACAGAGGTCCTAGAAGAAATCCCACAGGAGGATCGAGCAACTGGAGTAAAGCTTGACGACTCAGAACTACCGAGTGTCCATACGTTAGGAGTCCATTGGAACGCGAGTGACGATGTTTTCACGTTCATCGTCAAAGAAATCAACCTGTTCTTTTACACGAAGCGAGGCCTGTTAAGTCGTATCGCTACTCTGTTTGATCCATTGCAGTTCTTGGCGCCATACATCATCAGAGCAAAAATGGCATTACAAGAAGCCTGGCTGCGAGGTCTTGAAGGGATGAGGAGTTTCCTGACGATTTAAAGTTGACCACTTATCAGTGGGTCAAACAGTTACCTGAAGCTTCACAGGTCAAAATCCCACGCTGCTATCGACACCACGAAGAAGCAGTGGAAGACGTTTCGCTTCATACATTCGTTGACGCGTCACGACTAGCCTATGCTGCTGTAAGCTACGTCAGATACGGACACGTGAGTGGACAGATCTCAGTTACCCTGGTAACAGCCAAAGTAAGAGTAACACCGATTAAATCCGTCAGTATCCCACGCCTTGGGTTAATGGCAGCAGTACTCGGAGTACGGTTAGCTGAAACGGTCTCAGAGAAGCTAGAAATTCCGCTAGGTCAACACACCCTGTGAACAGACAGTATGGACGTAATCTATTGGATCCAGGGTCACTCAAGACGACTGAAACCGTTTGTTGCTAATCGAGTAGCGGAGATTCAACGGAAAACAGACCCAGTTCAGTGGCGACATGTACCAGGAGAACAAAATCCCGCTGACGACGCAACAAGAGGTCTGGACCTGAAAAACGTATCCGCTGAAAGTCGATGGTTCCAGGGACCTACCTTTCTACATGAGGGGGAGACATCCTGGCCTTCAGAAAGTCGCCTCTTTTTGAGTGATTGCAGTGAAGAAGGTAAACAAGAGCTGGTTAAAATCAACCTCACGTTTCAATGCAAGCAGTCCCTGCCCTTGTTTGACATCCGGAGGTTTTCTTCCTGGCGCCGTTTGTCAGGAGTAACGGCTTGAATTTTAAGATTTATTTCCAGAAGTAAGAGAGTAAGACATCAGAAAAGCCAGGAGACCGGAAACAAACAAAACGACTCACTGGAAAAAGTTCTAGAACCGGAAGAAATCAGTAATGCAGAGAGGTACTGGGTTCGAGAAACTCAAAGAGAACGCTTTTCGGAGGAATTGACAACCTTGAGAGGAGGAGGAAGTGTCTTGAAAAGTAGTCCGCTTTGGAGGTTGTCACCATTTGTGGACAGTGATGAAATTTTACGTGTCGGTGGGAGACTAGAAATGTCAAATCTACCTTACGACGCCAAACACCCTGTCATATTACCGAAGAAACATCACATCTCGAGACTTATCATCGCCCACATTCATAATCAAGGTCATCATAACCTCGGAGTGAACTTTACGCTTGCTGAATTACGACAGAAGTACTGGATTGTCAATGGGAGAGAAGAAATTAAGCGATGGAAACGTGAGTGTAATGTCTGCAAACTTGGGAAAAGACGCAGAGGTGAACAAATCATGGCACCCCTACCAGAAGCCAGACTTGGCACTTCATTGCGATGTTTTGCTCATTGTGGAGTCGATTTTGCTGGCCCCTTTGTCGTTAAGCTGACGAGAAAGGTGACCGCGAAACGTTATATGTGCCTGTTTACCTGTGCGAGCACACGAGCAGTTCATCTAGAAATAGCTTATTCACTGGATACAGCCAGCTTTCTTAATGCATTTTCCAGAATGATCGCCAGACGTGGAAAACCGGAGGTGATGATCAGCGACAATGGGACGAACTTTACGTCAGCTGAAAGAGAATTACGTGACCTAGTCTCGACTTTAGATCAAACCCGGATTAAGGAACAGGTAGCTCATGACGGAATTCAGTGGCGATTTAATCCCCCCCGGTGGATCGCATCATGGAGGAATTTTCGAAGCCCTTATCAAGTCTGCTAAAAAGGCTTTATGCGCAATCCTTGAGGAGTCCAAAACTACGGATGAAGAACTACTGACCGCGGTGGTCGAAATAGAAGAAATTTTGAACTCCCGCCCACTCACTTACTGTAGTAGCGATCCCAACGATGAGCACGTTTTGACGCCGAACCACTTCCTTCACGGCCAAATGGGCGGACAACTTGCACCTAGGGTCATTGATGACCTCGCGTTCAACCCCAGAAATAGATGGCGGTTTATACAAGATCTCATATCCAAGTGTTGGAGGAGGTTGATGAAGGAATACCTGTCGACCCTGAACACTCGAAACAAATGGGTTGAGGAGAAACGCAACATTGCTCCCGGAGAGGTGGTCCTGATGGTGGATCCCAGTAACCCACGAGGGCATTGGCCTTTGGGTCGAATTCAAAAAACTTTTCCTGGCCCTGACGAAAGGTCAGAGTTGTACGCGTCAGAATAGGAGGCAAAGATTATGTGCGACCGATCACAAAGTTGTGTCCGTTGGAGAAATAAGAGGACGGAAGGAACAGAACACAGTCCTGTTCGAGGGGGAGGATGTTCCGGTGAACGCTCGCTCATTAACATTAATGCCGTCCGTTGGGACGGGCGAACAAAACATTGCATGCTGGAGTTTAAGAGCGGATGTCTGTAAATATCGACCAGGGGTGGGAATTATAAAAGTTTTGAAAAATCCCAAAAAAATTCTGTAGACTACCCTAGGTATTCTATTAATAAAAATTTAAATTTTAGTTTGATCGGATAAATATTTTGGCGATACGGCGGGTGTCAAGTTCGGGCGCTTCGCGGCCCTCGCAAGACCGCTTTTTCGGGGCCCGAGACCGGGCTATGTAAAGAGTCCGATTTGAATCTAATTCAAATATCATTCAACCCAGAACGCTTCTTATCGTACTAAAGGGATTTTAACAGACATTTTGAGTGGTCATGTGCTTGAATTGATTGCGACTAGATTATTTTACAGATTTTTAAATATTTACAAAATTTAGAGGATTTCACACGAGCAAAATTTTGTCGAAATTCGAAGGCCTAAAATAACGCCCGGTACCTAGTTTCAAACAGCGAAAGACATACTACATTAAAAAGCAATCAAATCTTTCAGGTGTCATCCGGAAGTATTTATAAAATGACTCGTGGTCATTTTCGCGCATTTCTTGCACTAGAGTGTGGTATTCCCCCACTTGAAACCGATTTTGAAATAGCTCTCTGATCCGAAATCTTTTCCGATATTTTTGTCGTCTTTTTCGTCTCTGTCTAAGGTACAACAGGAGAAAGAACCGCTTGTTTATAACGGCGGCCATTACTTTAGCGGCAAATAACCTTTTCGCGCCAAAATTTCAGGATGGCAGGTATTTACGTACGTTTAACGTACGTAAAACGGAAACGTTTTTTATTATTTTTTACGCAACAGTGGAAATTGGTAACGTAAGTTTTTTTAACGCACGTTTTACGTACGTAAATTTTTACGCGACAGTGGAAATCCACCTTTACTCGAAGCGCTGACTCCAAATGCTTTTGCTCCCGTCAATTGTTCGTCAAGAAAAAAAACGACCTATCAGTTACACAATTGTGAGTTATCTGTCTTCCCTTAAATAGGGTGTCATTTCTTGGTTTTCGGCCTTAAAAAGGGTATCAAATCTCGATTTTCTACCCTAAAATAGCATCAGGGTTTGAGAACCTTGGCGGCACACACCTTTCCTAAATTGTCGGGAGTACCCCCACCCCCCGGGCGTAGTATCACTCTTGTTTCATTACATCAGAGCACAGGCAGCCCAAGCTCACTATCACTATCACTATCAGATAACCGGGACGTGACCCTAGCTGTATGAGCGGTATTGTGTTAAAAAGATTCGATTTGTAAAGGTTTGTATGGGAACGCAACGGTTTTGTTTCAAAACTTTAAAATTTGAATGTTTTGTGAATAAGATTGAGTCTTTTTCTTAGCAGTGGAACATCCAAATAACGACAACTCGCAAAAATTGCGTTAAATTACTTCTCCTTTCAGTACCAAGCAAGCTACCATGTCAGTCGTACAGATTCGAATTGTCACCTGGAGACTTTGTCCCATGCTGGGCAAAGAAACCATCAAAAGCATCCGAAGCCAAGAGCAGCGACGACAAGGCCGATGAAGAGGGTGCTGAAGAAAGTGGCCTTTTCTGTTGCCCTGAAGATGGCTGCATAAAGAGCTACCAGCGGCACTCGAACCTCGAGAACCATATCATGTTTCAGTTTGGTCTGTGCTGCTTGCAACCTCACAGAAAATACAGCTTACTATCGATTACTAGACCAGGCAGTTCTACTTTATGCAGAGAAGCTTATGGAAGGAGACAGTACCCAGTCCACTCTCGCCGTCCAGGCTGAACAATGTGGGGCCGTCGAGTCACCACAGAAAAGCTGGGCCCTAAAGGATCCGAGAAGGCAGCCAGATTTACGGACAACCAGAGGAAGTACCTGGAGGACAAGTGGAGACGGGCCATAAAGCTGACTCCGAACAAGTTTCACGGGAAATGCGGTATACGCGCAACGAAAGAGGCAAGCACCGATTCAAGGCGGATGAGTTCCTGGCCGCGGGGCAGATCCAGAGCTTCTTCTCCAGAACATCCGCCAAACTTCGCCACGCTGTCGCCCCAGAAGACGACGACGAAGAAACGGATGACAACAACCGAGCAGCCGAAGATGAGAAGGCTTTCTCAGATGCGCACAACACCATCCTGATGCAATTCGCACCAGTGCACCCCATAGTCTACGACACGTGGAACCTCTGTGCGATGAGCTCGTCCAACAAGCCCAGTAAGCTGACAGTAACCCAGCTACACGAGATTTGCTCACACTTTAACATGGAAGATAAACCCTATGGACGCAGGAAGAAGCCCTATCTGGATTTTATTTCGGAACCGTGTAGGTGCCTGCTCTTGCGCATCCTCGAACTTATCATAGTAGAACCAGTGTAACACGAACTCTTGACGGGAGCAAAAGCAGTTGGAGCTGAGCGCTTCGAGCAAGGGCGTGGATTTAACTTTCCTATCAAGACTATCACAAGAAAAAAGGAATCAGCGCGAATAAACGAGGGAATTTGAGTTCACCGAGTTCAAGTTATCAGGGTTCTACTGTGATTTGCATGTTTTAAATCTAGAATTCATTTTTTCCTAAGAATCTCCTGTAGACGAGTGCCCGTGTTGTCGGTCTTCCTGTTTTCGTTCTCCCTCTGTTTGTCATGTTTATATGTAACGCAATCTCGACTCACGTAACAGCACTTCCACAAGACTCGTGACACATCATGCGCGCGGAGATTTCGCTGTAGTTTGCCTCAGTTTTTGCGGAAATGAAGACAAACAAGGACACAAGGTACAAACAAACATAATGTAGACCTGATTTTACACTAGACAGGATAGATATTTGGTAAAGATTTTGAACACTTTGCTGTGTCGTGATAAGAACTTGACTGCACATGTTTACATTAGCGAGCTTGAAGTTCAAATACCTGAAAGCCAGGATATGAGTTCTCTTCGGCAGAAAATTGGTGTAAAATTTCCACCTAACGTCTATGAAGCATGTATGTATCACTGTGGGACTTGAAATTGCCTAAATTAAACGTATTTTGGCTGAAACATTTGTTTGAGTATTGATTTGTGTGTCGCGCCGAACCTCAAACTGTCAAGTCAGAAAGGTCAAATTTCGCTCAAGTGCTCCCTGAATTTCGCGTTTCCAAAAATTCATTTCACGTGTTGCCCTAAGTTTTAAAACCATATTTTGAAAGCTTAGAGATTGCTTTTTAATGTAGTATGTCTTTTTCTGTTTGAAACTAGGTACCGGGCGTTATTTTAGGCCTTCGAATTTCGACAAAATTTTGCTCGTGTGAAATCCTCTAAATTTTATAAATATTTAAAAATCTGTAAAATAATCTAGTCGCAACTAATTTAAGCACATGACCACTCAAAATGTCTGTTAAAATCCCTTTAGTACGATGAGAAGCTTTCTGGGTTGAATGATATTTGAATTAGATTCAAATCGGGCTCTTTTCATAGCCCGGTCTCGGGTCCCGAAAAAGCGGTCTGGCGAGGGCCGTGAAGCGCCCGAACTTGACACCCGCCGTATCGCCAAAATATTTATCCGATCAAACTAAAACTTATATTTTCATTTATAGAATACCTAGGGTAGTCTACAGAATTTTTTTGGGATTTTTCAAAACTTTTATAATTCCCACCCCTGGTCGATATTTACAGACATCCGCTCTTAAGTCTTAACTAATTAATATTCGAATCGGTCGTGTTAGTAAATTAGGCCTACGGCAAACGTCGAACTTCACATGTGCCGAATATAATGCAAATGAGCAAAATCTATTGTTCTTACTCATTTGAATTAGATTCGGCACATGTTAAGTTCGACGTTTGCCGTAGGCCTTAGTTGTTACATAGCGGTCGCAGAGTTCGGACTAAAAACAGTACGTTTTAGTCGCTGCGTTTTCGTTTCCAATCGTAACTTCGTATCGTCGAGACAAGTACGTTTAGTCGCTGCGTTTTCGTTCCCAATTTGTAATTTCGTATCGTCGAAACACCTGGTAATACTACATGTACTCGGCGATTAACCTTTCGTGTAACTCGCTTCTCTTAATTAGATGCATTTTTTGGATCGACAAGTCCGTGTCTTTAGGGTCGACAAAAATTTTGTCGATTCGTACGACTCGTACCATGGGCTATAAGAAAAGTGCATTTCGACTTAATAAAGTTTAATTTATCTAAAATAAACGTAAATTACTCACATTTCAGTAGTTCTGTGTCTTTTCTGGTCGTTTCAACCCATATATTTTGTGGACAAAGCTTGCAGAACGCTGCGCACGATTCGTAAATAGCGCCAGCATTCGTTAAGTCTTGGTAACCAAGCGTTTTTTTTTTGGGATCCCAGGCGCGGGCGCTAAGCAAATAGTGTTATCACTGAAACAGGCTGGGTGGGAAAAGGTTCGGCAGTTGCTAGGGGATATAGGCTATTGGCCAATCGCTGGATCGAAAAGACAATGGCAATTGTTTTTGAAAATCGTGTTGAGCTGGTAAGAGCAAAAAGCCATATCAAACACCCTGCTAGAAATAAAACTGTAAAAAAAATTACGACTCTCCCCAATGGGATGATTATGACGAAAATGTCACCGTAAGATGTTTCTTTCCAATTTTTAAAGCCGGGACAGAATTAAAAATCCGCCGCGCTTCTTTTGCATCTAGGCATGTTGTCTCGTTTTCTTTGCCGCTTTTCGGCTCTTTCATCCATGCTGAAACACTCTGCCAAAATCACAAAATCACTGTTCAAAAGTAAATAAGCTTGACAACGGACTTTGCAGTTTTCACTCAAGTTACAAATACAACAAATTTTATGAGAGCAAATTATCCAACTTCACCATAGAGTAATAGCATTTTCTAATATTTCGTGTAGTTCTTGTTTGTTTATTATGGAACTTTTAAATTCCCTAATAACAAACAAGCAAAAACTAAAAGCAACCAAGACCGCGAAGACAGCGAGAATGGCACAAAACAATAGGTTTAATGAGCGAAAAGAATAGGCCGGTTCACACTAGGGACCAAAGTGCACTTGAAGTGCACTTGGAAATCAAGTAGACTTGAGGTCTGCTTTGAAAAGACGAGATAATTCTTGGTTTTCACATGACGTCATAAAAATTCAAAAATCTAAAGTAGGGATATAGAATGGTCTATCGGAAATGCTGCGTCTCGGAAAATATTCACCGAGTCTCGAATTCTCGGCATTTGAAATTGGAGTCTCGGAATCTCGGGCTCGCTATAATTTTGGGTTTACCTCGGTGTAAGAACCTGTGACTTTTTCCTTTGTTTCTTACCTTTGTAGTATTGCATTCCCAGTTGACTCTATTGTTTTTTGCCTTTTGTTTTCTTTGTTTTACGTCACTCATGAGTTTCACAGGTTCTTACACCGAGGATGAGCCATAATTTTCGAAGTCTCGAATTTTGATAATTTGGATCTCGGAGTCTCGTAAATTTTTCTCGTAAATCTCAGCTTCTGTGGGTGATTTCAGTCACGTTTTAAGCTGTTTTAGTACTATCGGCCCGACATTTTCCAGCAATTGGAGTCTCGGGCTCGGATTTGATAGAAACGCTAAAGTCTCGGTCTAGAATTTTTAAACAAGGGTCTCTCAGTCTCGCAAAATCGAATTTACCATTCTATACCCCTTAAAGTATACATCCTACAAAGCTGTTTCTAACATGGCATGTGGATACCAGTGTTATAATCTTTCACAAAAAGTTTCAGGTTTTAACGATGTCTTGCTTCCGATTTACAAAGGTTTTAAATGTGTCACGCAATTCGTCACGCTATTTCAGATAAGCCGTGAAAGTAAACAAAATTGAATCAGCTGAAAGTTATTGTTTGCATTGTAAGTTCTTATAAGCCGAGTTAATGGATCTTATAGCAAATGCAATATGTTTTGATTTCATTTTTGTTGTAATTAAGACTTTGAAGTTTTGGCCGCCATGTTTGTGCCCCTGAGGGGGGCACAAAGATGGCCGCTCCATACATTTCTTACTATAATAACAAAAAAATGTCTAATACTCGTTCGCCTTTAACTCTTGAACGAAATGCTTTTGCGCTTCAAAATTTGGCCAAAATGTGTAGTTTTACACTCTCTATAATTCCACACACATATTGGAATCGACATATATTGTTCAATGCTTCTGAATTTTGATATGACGTAAGTGAAAACCAAGAATAGATTTTCAGGCATGACTGCGCACAGCGTGCGTGTTTAGATGCAAATTACTTGAAAGCACAAGTGGGTATGCAGTTGATTAGCTTGATAAACAAAGTTGCAGGACTAAAGAAAGATATGCATAAAACGCTAAGTCGATAGTAAAATAATTTTTCTTATCAGATCAAGTTTTATTTGAACTTAATTCAGCAAAAAATCGTCTCAGAGCCTGGTGTAATACTATGCTCACTCTTTGTTAATTTTTAGAAAATTTTTCCTGGTCGTCTTAGGGGCCGATTACATGGCGAATTTCAGCCCGGTCAACCGGGCTGAAATTTCGTTGTGATTACATGACAAATTTCAGCCCGGGCGCCAAGTTTGAAATTACGCGAGAAGATTGATAACGATAATCAAAATGGCGTCGAAGATTCGACTGCGCGTGCCCAAAGTCACTTTTCAGCCCGGGCTGAAATTCTGATGCGATTACATGGCGAATTTCAGCCCGTTTGGCCGGGCTGAAAATTCCAGCCCGGTTTCTGAAACCGAGCTGGAATTTTCAGCCCGGGCTGAAACTTTGTTCATGTAATCGCTAACATCATTTTATGAGGATTTATTTCGGAAGCCGGGCTGAAATCTCAGCCCGGTCAACCGGGCTGAAATCTCAGCCCGGGCTGAAATTCGCCATGTAATCGGCCCCTTAATTAAAAACATGTTTTTGTATTCATGAGTATTGAATGCGCGCATGGCTGTAGAGTTTTTGATTGGCTAAGCCTGAGAATTAGACTACAACCTTTTTTCTTAAAGTAGAATTTCTTTTTTCTAAGTCGGCTTGAAATACGCCTTCCAATGCAACAGCTAGGATCGCAAAGTTTTTGGTTTCCATATGATCGCAAGGTGATCCTTGCAATTATATGCATATGCATATGTGTATGAGGCTCTGCCCCTGCACTCCAGTTCTCCTTGCTGTGAACCATTGATTAGGCCATGGGGACATCTATCATAGTGCAATGCTGCATATGCTAGTTTTTCATTCTTCATGGACTATTGTTCACTTTAGCATACTGTGAACTGCACTTGGATTTACGCATACCGCCAGGGCAACAAAGAATCCAATAAGTGCGGTAATTAAAACGTTCACACTCCAAGTACGCGAGCTACACTTGGGTGATTCCGCACAAACCAAAAACACGTGCCATTCAAAAAGACGTTTTTGATAAAAAAGAAGGGAAATATGGAGTTTTTCGAAAACGAACTACTGAAAATTATTTAACTTTCTAATTACATTCAGCTGATATTAATTTTTACCACTTTGATACATTTTACAATGATATTTAAACGTGTAAATATATTAGATGAGTGCTTCTATTGAAACGTAAGTCAGACTTAGAAAACGCTCTTAGAAAGGAGTTCACACTACAAATACGTACCAAGTGCACTTAAGAGCCCTAGTGAGATCCGGCCTAGTGTCTAGATGCACGTGCGTTTTACATTTGGTACATTTTTGTGCCGTTACCTCCAAAACAACAACGTCTAACGATATTAAAATTATAGGTTTTGTGGAGAAAGTGAACATACGACGGTTAATTTTCCCTCCTCTTTTATATTTCAAGTTAAAAGCCCTACGTACAAATTCAGCCCCTGGACAATCCAGTCACATAACATTAGACAAACTAAACAAATTGGAATAATTCATTGAAACGCAGTTTAAAATAGCGCGAATTCTTTTTTGAAGTGAAGTTTTCCTTTTCGCCGCCGTGATCGTTGCTTAAACTCCCCACAGAAACCCCCCGAACAACTTGGTTTCCAGGTTTCTCGCGCCAACTAAGTTCCAATTTAGTTCCAACATAGTCCCCCAGGGCTGTCCACTGTTCGGATTTGTTTCCTACCAGTGGGTTTATGAGATAACACCATTTGCTTAGCGCCCACGCCTGGGATTCGGAAAAACGCTTGGTTACAATTACCAGGACTTAACGAATGCTAGCGCTATTTCAATGGTGGTGACTAGAATGGATACTCCAAAATCAGGTTGGACCACCTCGGACGCCTTATTTAGACTTATATAACGGAGTAACTGGTTAGCTTCCAGTTGAGGTTGGGATTAGCAGTTTATATAGTTAAATTTAAGACTAAGCAACCCGAGAAGCTAGGTGGTACAGTGGTACGGTAGGCTATGTAATCCTACTCCTAGCTGAGGTCACAGGTATTGAAAATAAATTATAAGTGTCGACATTACGTTATATAATTCTCAATAAGTGTCCAACCTGATTTTGGAGTATCCATTCTAGTCACGACCTATTTTCAATACCGAAAATAAAGCAAGAATATTTCCATAACACTAGATATCCCGTTCTATATATTACCACCATTCTTTGTAATGTCGAACAACATCTCAGAGTGTGGCCAGTGATTTTTCTCCTCTACGCTGTGCTCGCGTCATGGCTAAAACCACCGCCGCCTGTTGAACACCCCATTTATGTAGGTGCCCAAGAAGAAACAAAGTAGAAGAGATGTACCTGTGCAAAACGCCCCGGTCGCAGTTCCACTGAATTCAAATTGCTCATCTCGCTGAAGACCCAGCCGCGAATAATGCTCCTCCCGTGGAGAATCCTTACGTTGTACATGTTGCTTCATCGCTTGTGGTAATTTGTCCTGTTTTAGTGATTTTAGTCATTTGCTCTAGTTTTGTGTTTCCATGGTTTTCATGCGCACCGAGATAGATTTTTATGCTTGTAAAAACATGTGCGAGAGTGGTACGGCCACCGCACAAGAGTTTTGTAACTGAAGGAATATGTGCATGAGTGGTATGGCCACCGCACTCAAGAGTTTGTGAAACAGAGAATATGTGCGTGAGTGGTACAGCCACCACACAAGAGTTTTGAAAGTCAAAGAATATGTGCGTGAGTGGTACGGACACCGCACAAGAGTTTTGAAAGTCAAAGAATATGTGCGTGAGTGGTACGGACACCGCACAAGAGTCGCACCTCTCGAAAGTTTTGTAAATCGAAGAATGGGTGCCTGGGTGGTACATGTGTTGACCGCTAAAATGTTTGTCACAGCCGATAAATATGTATTGAGTGCCACGACCTCCGAACCTAAATTTGTCTTGATTTAATATTAAGGAGCCGTGTCACAAATTAATTTAGCTACATTCAGCCATTAGCAACTAGCCCGAATTCAGTAAATATTAAATAACCGCTTATAACCCTGAAGAAACACTTTTCGGCATGGCGAAATACGAAGGAAGGCGTGGATGGACGAAATTCAATATAACAACGAATGGCAATTGAGATTTTTTAAAACTGATCTGCTTAACAGTTTTTCAAGACTTTATCCCTGTTGTTTGTAAAATTTAAATAGTAACGTTCGGGAGACATGTTTCTTTGTTGGAAGTTGTGATCTTGACATTCAAATGATAATTTCTAAGCTAACGTTAAGTTTCCATGGCGACTAATCAGGAACTGCCGTGACACAGTCTCTTTAACACGTTTTATTCTCATTCACCCGTTTCAAGATTTCAGAGTTACAAAGTGCTCATTTTAGCCAGACAGGGACAGTTTGAACTTTGTAGTTTTATTCTCATTCACCCGTTTCAAGATTTCAGAGTTACGAAGTGCTCATTTTAGCCAGACAGGGACAGTTTGAACTTCGTAGTTTTATTCTCATTCACCCGTTTCAAGATTTCAGAGTTACGAAGTGCTCATTTTAGCCAGACAGGGACAGTTTGAACTTCGTAGTTTTATTCTCATTCACCCGTTTCAAGATTTCAGAGTTACGAAGTGCTCATTTTAGCCAGACAGGGACAGTTTGAACTTTGTAGTTTTATTCTCATTCACCCGTTTCAAGATTTCAGAGTTACGAAGTGCTCATTTTAGCCAGACAGGGACAGTTTGAACTTTGTAGTTTTATTCTCATTCACCCGTTTCAAGATTTCAGAGTTACGAAGTGCTCATTTTAGCCAGACAGGGACAGTTTGAACTTTGTAGTTTTATTCTCATTCACCCGTTTCAAGATTTCAGAGTTACAAAGTGCTCATTTTAGCCAGACAGGGACAGTTTGAACTTCGTAGTTTTATTCTCATTCACCCGTTTCAAGATTTCAGAGTTACGAAGTGCTCATTTTAGCCAGACAGGGACAGTTTGAACTTTGTAGTTTATAAACAGGCTTTAACTTTTAATTGACGAACAGGCGTCGGTTCTTTGTGTTTACGGCCCCGATGCTGTTTTTCATAACACCTCGGATTAGTGGTGTTTTTTCGTGCACTGTAGCCACTTGGGATTTTGATTGGAATATTTCTGAGGGCCTATTCTCAGTACCGAAAAGAACTGCGAGGATCATTCTTCATTTGATTTAATAGATATCCCGTTGTATATATTACCATCATTCTTTTTATTGTGCGCATTTGTCGAACAACATCTCAGAGTGTGGCCAGCGACCCACCCTCCCAGCCCCCAGGCATGTCGCGATGCACTGCCTGCAATGTATATGAATGTACCGCTGTCCACACCTGTGGACAGTGACCATTTTCCCCCTCCATATCTCATTGTATATTCATGTGTATTGTAGGTAGTGAGAATATGTTCTGACTATTTATGAATCGAACGCAGCGTTCTGCAAGCATTGTCCACAACACGTAAGAGTAGAAACGACCAGAAAAGACAAATGACAACCGAAATGTGAATAGTTTCCGTTTATTTTAGATAAATTCAACTTTATTTAGTCGAAGTTAATTTTCCTATAGGAAAATATATAGCTCATGCTCGTACTATATAGCTCATGCTCCTATAGCTCATGCTAGTACGAGTCGACAACCTTAATGAGGGCCTGTTAACCTCGTTCCCAGGGTCTCTCATCGATCTGACATGCGTCTCTAATGATATGCAATTTTCGAGTCGACAACTACACTTTATGTGTCGTCTCATTTTGTTGATCCGTACAGATCGTACTTTGATTTTTTGGGTCATGGCTCATGTACGACGACCTGACTGACGTCATAAAACCTAATACAATACAACATAATACAATACAATACAACCTAACACTACCTAACACAATACATCACAATACAGTCGTCGTACACGAGCCATGACCCAATTTTTTCGGGACGTATCAGGTCGACAGTATTGGACATGGATGCCCCCGTGGTGAGACCGTTCTTGGCCATTTCGTGAATATGGAAGGTACGCAAACCACCACATTCGTGGCAATGGTGGGTAAAAAAATCCAACAAAAAGGGATACGATGCTAGCAGAGCGTTGAAATTTTATGCAAAAGATTCGGTGATTTTGTTACTCTTTTTCGATATCATTTTGATGCACCCAACCTCGTTCCTCATGACACTCTTCAAACTTTTATAGTAGGTTCTTTTGGAAGCAAATCCGTCCAAAAATCAAACATTACACGGCAAAGTTAAAAAAACTAAAATTCGCTCTTCTTTTGCATACAGGTACCCTTTAGTAAGTATACAATTGCTGTGTAGTTTTTTCCTTGATAAAAATATTTGTTTTTTGTATAAACGAAAACATTAAAAGTAAACAGTAACAGTAAAAGGGCTGACGATAATGCGAAGTAGTTTAAGCATGTGTTCCCAAGTTTTCCATAATCATAATCATATCGTGAACCGTTTTGCTACTATATGCAAATTACTTCTCTAATTTGCATATCAGGCTGAGCAAGCGTTCGTGATAGTCACGGTTGGTATATAGGGTTGATAAGGTATTCTCATGCTCAGTGGCCATAATTCCATGTTTTTTTCTTGAAGTTGACGATTGTTGTTCAGAAGTCGTCAATTAATACAGTTCAAATTAGGAAAGAGATCTCGTGGGTTTTAAAAATGCAGTATTGCCGTGAGAAAACCAACATTTTTTTTTTATATGGGTGGGGTTGGGTTGGGGTAGATCTTGCACAGCATTTCTTCTTCTTCTTCTTCTTCTTCTTCTTCTTCTTCTTCTTCTTCTTCTTCTTCGTCGTCGTCTTCGTCTTCGTCTTCGTCTTCGTCTTCGTCTTCGTCTTCGTCTTCGTCTTCGTCTTCGTCTTCGTCTTCGTCTTCGTCTTCGTCTACCTGCGTAATTTCTTCAGTGTTCTCTTTGCAGCTAGTCGGAGAAATAGGCGGCAATCTGTTGCAGAGTTAGAAATTCCGCGCTTTCATATAGCCGCGCACCACCAGCATCTTGGCTGTGCGCATAGTTTTTGAAACACCTGCGGGATTTGCTTTTTGTTCGGATCGCTCTCTGATCTGGAATTTGGCGTTTAAGTACTACTTCCGTTTCGCAGAAAACCGAGTACTTCGGATACGAGAACATTTCAGGGTCCATCCCATTAGAAGAGATGGTGCATAAACACACACACACACACACACACACACACATAATACATGGCAAAAAGACCCAATAGGCCATTTGCACGATGGCGTCATTTGACTACAACTACCAGAATTCATTTCGTTTTTCCTTTCTTATTTAAATTTTGTAATCCCAGTGCGGTTTCAATAACAATAGCCCTAATTTGCACTACAAAACAAAAAAATGAAGGATTCTGGTAGTTGTAGTCATATGACGTCATCGTGCAAATGGCCTATTTCTTCCACTCCACCCTATGTACCAACCGTGACTGTCACGAACGCTTGCTCAGCCTGATATGCAAATTTGATAAGTAATTAACTGGCTCGTCGCTCGCGACGAGTCAGTTCTTAAAATACCCTTTTTTTTTAACTGGCTCGTCGCTCTGCGACGAGTCAGTTCTTAAAATACCCTTTTTTTTTTTTCTGTCGTGTCACCTGCCCCGGGAATCGCTTTTGCTGCGGCCAACACCGTACCTAGTTTACTTCCGGTTTTCAGAAATGGCGTAATCAGTGATGTCCGCAACTATAATTCAAATATTTACCGTTCTAATTTCGACGGAATTGTTAAGTGGCAGTCCCGCTAAAAGCGGTCCGCTCGATTTCGCGACCAAAAATAGTTTCCCTTTATTTTTTGCTGGTGAAAAGGCTTTGGTACACATGTATGAAATACACAATTCTTTTTTTCAAATTCTTTATTTTCGCCCTGCTACAAGCAGAAAACGAATTCAGGCCGTCTCGGCCTTTTCGACGGTAATCGGAAGACTAAATTTGATGGTTTTTGAGAGGCGCTCTACGTAGAAACAAATGCAGTTGAAGACATTTTGTTTAGGTCATGTTTCTAAGCTAAACTTGAGTAGTTTACAGGCAAAGTGTAAAAAATTTCAATAAAATGTTAAGCAAGCTGAGGCAACTTAAAGACAACCCACTCTGAAGCCTATATTCAGACACTGAAAATGGGGCAAGAACGAGGGAAAATTTCTCAAACGTTGCGGCCTAAACTTGGTTTTAAAACCACGTCACAGTAAAGTTCTTACCTTCTTTTATCGAGTTATCAGTTCAAACGTGTGGGTATCTCCCGGGATCGCAAGCGAGAAGAGATTATAATCAGCCATTGACAGCGTGTTTACATAATTATCGGTCGTGCCAAATGTCACTTGCATTACTCTTCGGCTCTTCCAAAATGTTTCTATTGAGGCTTGAATTCGATATGTAGTTCTCCAAGATAAATGTCGACAACTTCTTTAATACTTCTGCTTCAGAATTAGATCGAGAACAGATGTAAAAGTTGCAATAAGTTGAATAATCTTCATGGCGGCGACACGGTCCGGGCTCGACAAAGCAAACAACGAGGCCTTTTAGCATGTTTCGGAGAAATCTTCATTAAAAACAGTACTTGATCCAAATTCTCTGCTCCACTAACGAGTATTAAAGGTTTTCCACGTCCCTACAATAAAAAGAAAGTCAAAGTTTATTCTGATCCACGATTTTATACTGTTGAAATTCACCCGTGGCGGAAACATAACTTGACCGTGGCATGCAAATATCCTATAATTTGAAAAAAAATTAACTTCAACCAGAAGTTTCACTGCGATACGTGAAATACTCACCGGTGAGAGGTTGAAATATATGAATAACTTGAGTTTAAGATTCGTTTTTAAGGGTTACTCGCCAAGCGACAGCAAAAAGTTTTTTCGCTTGAAAATGTGTAGATTCGTTACAAGGTCTTCGAGCACGTGGCTTGTGTCATAACTTGTCACACAATGTTATCAAGGTCGCGTGACAAAGGTAGTTGGCCGCGCGATGTAACGGATCTACACATTTTCAAGCTAAGAAAACTTTCTGCGGTCGCTTGGCGAGAAACCCTTAAAAACGAATCTGAAACTCAAGTTATTCATATATTTCAACCTCTCACCGGTGAGTAGTTCATGTATCGCAGTGAAATTTCTGGTTGTCGTCGATTTTTTTTTAAAATTATATCTACAGTATTTGCATACCATGGTCAAGTTTAGTTTCTACCACGGGTGAATTTCAACAGTATAAAATCGTGGATAAGAATAAACTGTGACTTTCTTTTTATTGTAGGGACGTTGAAAACCTTTAATACTCGTTAGTGGAGCAGAGAATTTGAATCAAGTACTGATTTTGATGAAGATTTCTCCGAAACATTCTAAAAGCTTCGTTGTTTGCTTTGTCGATCGAGCCCGGTGTCGCCGCCATGTAGATTATTCAACTTATTGCAACTTTTACATCTGTTCTCGATCTAATTCTGATGTAGAAGTATTAAAGAAGTTGTCGACATTTATCTTGGAGAACTACAATCGAATTCAAGCCTCAATAGAAACATTTTGGAAGAGCCGAAGAGTAATGCAAGTGACCTTTGGCACGACCGATAATTATGTAAACACGCTGTCAATGGCTGACTATAATCTCTTCTCGCTTGCGATCCCGGGAGATACCCACACGTTTGAGCTTATAACTCGATAAAATAAGGTAAGAACTTTACTGTGACGTGGTTTTGAAACCAAGTTTAGGCCGCAACGTTTGAGAAATTTTTCCTTGTTCTTGCCCCATTTTCAGTGTCTGAATATAGGCTTCAGAGTGGGTTGTCTTTAAGTTGCCTCAGCTTGCTTAACATTTTATTGAAATTTTTTACACTTTGCCTGCGAACTACTCAAGTTTAGCTTAGAAACATGACCTAAACAAAATGTCTTCAACTGCATTTGTTTCTACGTAGAGCGCCTCTCAAAAACCATCAATTTTAGTCTTCCGATCAACGGCGAAAAGGCCGAGACGGCCTGAATTCGTTTTTTGCCTGTAACAGGGCGAAAATAAAGAATTTGAAAAAAAGAATTGTGTATTTCATACATGTGTACCAAAGCCTTTTCACCAGCAAAAAATAAAGGGAAACTATTTTTGGTCGCGAAATCGAGCGGACCGCTTTTAGCGGGACTGCCACTTAAAAATTAAATCTCTGTGATATTCGGATGTGATCTATTTCTGGTAAAAGGAAAGCGGGTTGAATTTTTCTAACCAAATCAATTGTCAAACAGTCGAGTTTAGATCGAATAAATCGTTGAATATAACACGTCCCGGCACGTCACAGAACTGCTGAGTAAACAAATCTCAAGCATTACTCCGTGCAGTCACGTTCAAATTCCACACATCTCGTATTCATGTCACGCTATTTGATCGATCGTGTTGGTATTGTTAATTTATTCGAAACCCCATCACCGATTCTCCAAAATGCCTGTGTTGAAACAATCCTGATTCCTTGTAGTAGGTGGTTTCAAGGATTTTAAAGCGAAAAAAATATACAAAGTTCTAAACTTATGTTTTTTCTAACAATACCGAGCCGATCAGAGAAAAAAATATAGACCTGAAACTGTAGCCTACTAAAGGGGGTTGTGGGGTGGGGGGTGGGGGCAGGTGGCGGTGTTGGGCAATTTTTCTGATCATGAATTTTTTTTCCGTCTTGATGTTGTACAAGAATTTTTTTCGGGATTGCTCCATACCTTTTTTTTCCTTTCGCTCGCTGTGCATTATTTTTTTTTCTTTACTTTTCCTGTGCAGGAATTTGTTTTTAGTATTTGCCCACCCCTCCCTCTCCCCCTCCCCCTCTTAACAATAAAATGGTCCGTCCCTAAGGAGTACTTGAAGCGGGCTGTGGAATGTAAATGTGAACTGGACTGTGCATATTGATAGATTCTGGATTGTATATTGTGGCTTGCTAATATAAAACTCTAAAGTGAAAACCGGGTGGAAACTGAGGCCAAACGAGCCAGTTTCGAAGCCCATCGGGCTCCTTGTTTCTGTCGTGTCACCTGCCCCGGGAATCGATTTTGCTGCGGCCAACACCGTACCTAGTTTACTTCCGGTTTTCAGAAATCAGTGATGTCATCGAAACGACAATTTACAATTGAAATATTTACCGTTCTAATTTCGACGAAATTGTTAAACATTAAATCGCTGTGATTTCAGAATGTGTTCTATTTCTAGTAAAAGGAAAGCGGGTTGAACTTTTCTAACCAAATCAATTGTCAAACAGTTGAGTTTAGAAAGCACGTCCCGGCAAGTCAGCTGATGAGTAAACAATTCTTAAGCATTACGCCATGGAGTCACGTTGAAATTCCGAACATCTCGAATTTATGTCACGCTATGGTCGCGATCGATCATGTTGATATTGTTAATTTATTCGAAATCCTATGACCGATTCTCCAAAATGCCTGTGTTTAAACAATCCTGATTCCTTGTAGTGGGTGGTTTCAAGGATTTTAAAGCGAAAAAAAATGTAAAAATTTCTAAACTTATGTTTTTTCTAACAGTACCGAGCCGATTAGAGAAAAAAAATAGAGACCTGAAATTGTAGCCTACAAAGGTAGGGACTTTTTTTGTGTGTGTGTGTGTGTGTGCGTGTGTGTGTGTGTGTGTGTGTGTGTGTGTGTGTGTGTGTGTGTGTGTGGGGGGGGGGGGGGGGGGGGGGGGGGGGGGGGGCTGTGTGGGCAAGTTTTCTGATCATGAATTTTTTTCCGTCTTGATGTTGTGCAATAATTTTTTTTTTCGGGATTGTTCCATACCTTTTTTCCATTGGCTCTCTGTGCATTATTTTTTTCTTTACTTTTGCTACGCAGGAATTTTTTTCTGGTAATTGCCCACCCCCCCCCCCCCTCCTCCCTCCCCTAACAATAAAATAATCTGTCCCTAAGGAGTGTTTGAAGCGGGGTGTGGAATGTAAATGTAAATGTAGACCGGACTGTGCATATGAATATATTCTAGATTGTATACTGTGGATTGCTAATATAAAACTCTAAAATGAAAACCGGGTGAAAACGGAGACAAAACGAGCCAGTTTCGAAGCCCATCGGGCTACTTGTTTGCATATAGTCTCAAAACGGTTCATGATTGTGCAAGGATGGAAAACTAGGAACACATGTTTGAAATAGTTCGCTTTATTGTCAGCCCTTTTACAGTTTCCGCCAGAATTCTAAGGAAAAAATGTATCAACAGTATATAAAGAGTACGAAAGTGCAAAGTGAGCTGCGAAGAATTCCTGAGCGATATTAAAGTGAACCGTTTTTGATCGTGGCTATACGGGCTTCACTGTTCATGATAAACTTCACGGATAAAAGTGAACAGACGGCAAAGTGAAACACTTTGGACATTCAAGAATGTCATAACCAAGTTAAGGTTATTGGTTTTTTTTGGCGTCTGAGTTGCCAAGATTTCTATAGGAAAAACGTTTTTGTTTTTGTTGTTGGTCACGCATACAGAAGATGGCGTGATTTTATGTCTTTCGTTCACGATGTTCAACAAATTCTTAAAAATCCCACATTCATTTCTCCAAACTAAACTTTACATATTTTGAAAGATCATCACTGAAGGCACATGCTCAAAATCATCGTTGTTTTTCGCTGTTTTTTTTTTCCGTTGTTTTTTACGGAGCACGGGAGTGCCATAATGCGCCGATCAATTCAAAGCATCAACACCCCCTCCCCCATCCCCCGGGCAATGCCCCGGGCATTTGAACTTTTGAAGATCGACTTGTTCAAGTTCCCGCCCCCTTGAGCCAAAATTGTACAGTCAACTCTCTCTTAAGCGACCACCCTTGGTGCAGGAAAAGGTGGTCGCTTAATGGAGGTGGTCGCTTAATAGAAAAATCAAGACAATCAGCCAAAAACTGCAAGAATCCACTAATTATTACCATTCTGTATTGCCTTATCAGTTTAAATGAAGCAAATATACAAAGCTCTTTTGAGAAAAAACTTATTCTAAAGCGGACAATGTACTACATATTAAGCTACTCGCTTATTCATTGTTGGTTTTTGAGACACGCACTTGGAAAATGTGTTCATTGTTAAATCACTTAAAATCAGTTTACTGTACTCAAACAAAACTTCCAATTATAATGTCACATATGGAATACTGTACATCTGTTTTAAAGGTGGCGTTTCATAGTTTCTTCATGAAGTCCAGAATGCTCGATTGTTTCTGTGTTTTAAATTTCATGTCGACAAGAACATTGGTGACTTTCGCGACTGCAGAAGACAACTCCTCGCAGTCCTGATAATATCTGTCAGCGCTATTAAAAACCTCTGATTAAAAACTGAACTTTGTGACATCTGAGTAACGCCAGAATTTCATAACATTGAGGGTGGTCGCTTAACGGAAACACAAAACAAAGGAATTTGTCACATTTTTGACCTCGAAAGTGGTCGCGGTCGCTTAAGAAATTTGAGAAGTGGTCGCTTAAGAGAGAGTTTTCTAAACAGTATTTGACTGAAAAACAAAATGGTTATTTACAAAGTGGTCGCTTAATGGAGGTGGTCGCTTAATAGAGTGGTCGTTAAGAGAGAGTTGACTGTATTCAAATACCCCACACTAGCACTGGATTTGACTGTCAAATGCCCCTCCCAACGATAAAATGTTTTTAATGAGAATAAAAAATACACTTTGCATTCATTTTTTTCTGATTAATTCAAGCTTGTGTTTTCCTCGAGAATATATACTCAACTGAACCGCGTATGTACTTTGCATCTGATATTTCACGGCACTCCTGTGGACACCACGTCGAAATGAATTTTGTTATTGTTTGGGGATTTACTTTTCGATAATTTTTTAATTGAGTAATTCCTCGTGTGATCAACAAATGTTGCTAAAATATTTAGCAAATCGGTTGATTCATTTTTAGTGGAACTGTTGGAGTTTGAAGAATTCGCTGGCAAGCGTTATTCCTTCCACGAGGTGAAAATTTATTATTCTAAACGCGTTTTAAAGTGTTTTTTAAATATTTTTTTTCGTTGAGAGGTTGTTGTTCATTTTACAGTGTTTTTGATTTCGATCAATGGCCGTTTAAGTCCTGCCGACATTCAATAGACTGACAATACCGTCAGCCACCTAATTGACTTCGAAATCTAGTACGCTTTGAACGGCAGTTGAAGCTGTATTTTAAAAATCCACGATTTTTAAATATTTAAACATATTTAACTATTCATACAAACCTTCAAAAACACTGCAAAGCTTTGTCAGCCCCTTTTTCACTAGCCATTCACTAACAAAAACGATATATTTTCCTTTAAGTTGCTTCATGTTGAATCCGAACTGCTACCACTTGCGTTTGATAGGCGCCAGCCAAAAACAGATATTTTGAACACTTCCGGTTCAAATTCCCCACACCAGCCAGACAAAGTCAAATTCCCATCCGCGGGGAGTTGCACTAATCGTCGCGGGTCGCGGGTCGCGGGTTTCAAGTCGCGGGTCGCGGGTTTCAAGTCGCGGGTTCTCAAAGTCGCGGGTTTTTATTTTTTATTTCTTATTTATTTCTTTTCCCGGCTACTATTAGGCTGTGAATTGCGCTTTAAAGAACGAATACATTCACCCTTGTGGAACTTTTTTGCCTTTTCAGCGAGCCTCAGCCCTTTTGTTTTTGTTCCTCCGATTTCAAATTGAACTGAGCCCAAAATACAGCAAAATACAGTGATTTGTTAGAGAAAACTATGTTTTCAGTCGCCAATATCTCGGCCGCGTTTTGACGGATTCTTGCTTGTTTTTTTTGGTTTTTGTTTCGTAGTCACGTGGTATGAGGTCATCGATTACGTCATCGATTAGGTGACCAGACTATGTTGAAGTTGTCAAGGAGCCAAGTGGGGAGATAAACACACACGGTGACATAGCAACACTTTATCTCCAAAAATTAACCACAGGGTACCCGGTAAAAAAATAAAATGATCGAGAAACGGTTCTGCTGCACTGGAACGGGTCCACATGACGGATGCTCCTCCTTTAGGTCGTACCTAAATTTTATATACGGACTTTCAGCAGATAAAGTAGTTTCATAAGATTACCATGGAGACTCCACAATTCCTTATTAATGTACTCTTGTTTATTCTTGTATAATTAGCTATAATTTTAGATGGCTTCTAGTGTAACAATAACCAGGTAAACTGCACGGCAGAAAACGTATACGTATACATGTACTTAAACAGCTTAATGTACCGATTCAGATAAAACATGGAAACGATGCCTAATAATAACAACGATAATAAAAAAACAACTATAATAAAACAACGATAATAAAACAACGATAATAAAAAATCCCCAAATCCAAAATGGCGGACAGTGGTTACGATTCTCCAGACGATAAATACTCTGCCAAAAAGACCAAATAAGGAGGGTAGTCTTGTGAAATGGCCGTCTGTAACTGTCAGACTGACATAAACCAAATTTTCTTTAACACCACCTACTGATTAGCAGGCAATGCATGCACGTGTTATACATTACTGCATCGCTAAGATGACACGTAAATTACTAGATGTAATGACGGCACTTTGTGCAGTGTCAAGGGACTGATATTCTTCATTAGAAACTAAAACGTTTCCATCGAAACACGGGTTTTTGCGCCTGATGTGCGAGTAATCCAAATGGTAATATGTGTTCTGAAAGTCTACAGAAAACACAGGCTGTCCTGTTTGGTCACGCCGCATAAATCTACGGTCACGATGCCTAACAACTACATTATAAGGTGACACCCGGTTCTCGTGTTTAAACGCAACACCGCAGCCATAGCACACTTTTACATTTGAAACCCGCGACTTTAAGAACCCGCGACCCGCGACCCGCGACGATTAGTGCAACTTATCCGCGGGATGGCCTTTCACATCAAATTCCCGACTCCCGGCCCGCGTACAGAAAATGTTCAAATGCCCGGGACTTGCCCGGGGGAGAGGGATATTGATATTTCGAATTGATCGGCGCATAAGATTTTGACTTCCCTTAAATACTCAGATTAATCTAATTTTTATGGAATCATGGTGTTTAGACTATGACAAGTTATACAACAAATTGGAACTTTGACAGCTTTTTCTAGCGCAGTAGTTTTGATACGCGAGTCGAATGAATCATAGCTTATTTCAGCCCTGTTTGCACGTGTTTGGATCGCCAAATTGTGCCATGTGAAGAAAATAGCTTTATCGTTTTTCTCGGAAATAAATAGATATTTTATGTGGTTTCCCACTCGGCAACCTTGTAAAACAGTAAGTGAAGTGTATATATATTTTTAATGATATAATTGTCACTTTTTATATACTGAATGATTTTACCGAGTTTAAATAAAGTTATATGTATGTATGTATGTATGTATACTTAGTATAGACTATCTAAATGCAAAAGAGGAGTGAATTTGATTTTTTTTTTCAGCTTGCCGAAGATTTGCGATTTTGTTTGATTCTTGCACGATCTTGCACGGATCTGCTCTTAAAAGGTCATAGGAGCGTGCCAGATGACTCTCTTTTCCGGAAACCTTTATAGTATGTATCATTAGTTTTTGAAATAAATTTTCCTACATAATCCTCGCGCGCAACAAGAGGGGATCATGAAATTGCCAAAAACATAATTCCCTTGCCACGCAAAACAGAAATAATTTGCTCGTTGGCACTCTATCGAACAGGACGCCAGATAAAAATAGTGCAGATGATAAACAGTTTGTAGGGGGGGGGGGGGGGGGGGGGGGGGGTTCTAGCTCCCTTCTTGTAGCTCTACACCCGTTTTATCCTTCCTACAGTCCCTAAAAATGCTCTTTCAATAGCGTGAGTTATTTTAGTAAATCTTATTCACCGAGACGTCAACTCTTGTCGGTAGGTGTTCATTTATAGCGGGATTTCTGCAACGCGGTTGTTGACTGTGCTCCGCAGTATTGGGAAGAAAGGAAAGAGTGAAATAAGCAATTTGATATCCCCCTCACCAGACGACATCAATTGTTTCCGTGCCAACTTTTTGTCACAAGCTGTCTATTACTTCCTGTCACAAGCTATTCAACTTCATGTCACAACTAAGCTGTCTATCTAACGTCGCGACACTGCAGTACAAAGATAAATTGAAATTTCGCTTTGAAGGCGTTGTCTTGGTGTCTTACGCAGCTGCTACTTCAAGATGGCAAAACTTTTGCTCGCTTTTCTGGCCTTGGTTACCATTCATAGTGCATATTCAGGTAGGAAAATTCGCCTCTGCAGCTACGCTTTTGTGTTGGCTATTTACAATCCATCTTTCAAACGCTTTGCTAGAAATTTTAGGCGAATTCTCTTTTGTTTAATTAGCGTCTTGCAAGAAACCAGTTTATATATTAAGTTATATCCGTTGGTTTGCGCTGGCAATCTCGGTTCACGACTTACCATGCATCTTACTAATGTCGGATTGCTATTAATTCTTAGGCAGCTTTGATTTGTTATAACACATAACAGCAATTGTGCAAGGAAATGACCGATTAGCTGAAATGTCCTTTATCTGTTTTTCTATGTCACTTCGGGACTTTTGCAAAGAGACAACCGTGACTGAGCTAATAAATATAGTTCGATTCGTTTGAAAAGACTGTTCTATTTCAGCTTGGACAGATAAGCTATCGATGCTGCTGGAAATAGAACCTATAAATTCGCAAACCGTGTAAATCTGAGCGTTAAACCTTGCCTTGAAGCTTAGATATAAGGTTAGTGAATTTTTAGATATTTGCATGCTCGGTATTCATTTCACGGAAGATGACAATTTAGCAACTCAGACTCGTCGGCGTATATCTGCCGAGGCGCTGCATGTTGTCGGATGGTCATGTAAAATATTTTCCCTTTCTTTAAATTTTCGATACTCGGGAAAAGCATGAAAAGTCGTGCGCGGTTTGTCGCGGAATTGACCCTCTTGGCTTTCATTTTATTTATGGTAATGGAAACAGCCTGAAAACAGTTTACTACTTGTACTGACTATTTCATTGGAATGGTCACAATAACACAATGGAGGCGGTAAAAGAATTTATACATTTTAGAAGCTACAATGTATAAATGGAAGTTTGTTCTTCGCCCGGCAATCACAGCTTACGCCATGTTGGGTAGAGCTTATTTCTGAGTCTCTGCATGAAACTCTAAGGGAAGACCATTCATGATCAAGTAAAAGCTCTTCAGCAGTTCCTTCCTATGGTGCAGTTTATTATACTGTACAATGTAATTCTAACTTTTAAGTCTGATGATGAAATCCTATGGTGTGACCATTCGAATGAAAGCTCTTCTGTAGTACGTTTCTACGGTGCTGATTAATTAAAATAATTTTGCAAAACCAAATTTTGATTTAGATTTTGGGACGAGCTTGGAAGGGTTCAAGAATTGCCAGTAATCGGATACAGTGTTATGCGCAAAGGGTTCTGGGATCGCCAGGGGGCAAACATTGCAAGACGCTAGAAGGAAATGTGCGGTGTAAAGTTGTTTTTTCGTCAAAAACTTCGATTTTGGGAAGAGAATAACGCTTTTTCGCAATCAACCTTACGCAAACAAGAGTTTATATCGATAGATTTTATCACATTATTCAAACAAAAACTTACACTTTCCACGTATCAACTTTGCTCAACTCCATTTCTGATAAAATAACGGCGAAAAAGTGTTATTCTCTTCCCAAAATCGAAGTTTTTGATGAAAAAACAACTTTACACCGTACATTTCCCTCTAGCGACTTGCAATGTTTGCCCCCTGGCGATCCCAGAACCCTATGCGCATAACACAGTATCCGGTTACTGGCAAATCATTCATTATGTTTATACTGCGTATCGTTCGTTCGTGTCTTAAAATGGTGCAGATGTCAGTCATGTTGAAGAAACAAAAGATAAAGAAATAAATTATGGAACAAGGAAGTTAAAATCGTAACAATTTGCGCTAACGTTTCCCTGGCCGGATCCATCCTAGAAAAGTAATTAAAGTTTCAAATCGCATAAAATGCAAATTGTTTTCTTGGCACCGAGCCTTGGCAAATATCAGACCTGAGTTGTTTTGATAAGCGTTTAAGAAGTTCGTTCAAGCAGTATTTGACCTCAGTGCTAGGTAACTAACTAAAACGTGAAAGAACGCACGGTAAGCCAGAACAATAGATTACAGATAAATATTGGATTATTTTACGCATGTCGCACGATGCGAGATTTTAGATTTGCATCAGGCCGGGGCATAGTTTTTCATGGAGGAAATGATGATCAAGACCTTGCAAAATTTCTACAATCGAATAACAGACGCAGACTTAAAAGACTACAGACATGTGCCTTTATCACTCCAAACTGACACTATGCTTTATCAGTCCTCGCAAGGGTTATGACAGCGGCTTCCAACTAGCAATCTTTAAGCTGAAAACGCTTGGAATGGCGTTGTACATGGAGGAAATGCCCCGGCCTGATGTAAATCTAAATTGCTTTTTCCATATCTTTAAAGGAAACTATGGGTGAAAGCTAAATACAATTTCGACTATTTTAACTATATATTTTAGCGCAGAAACTTTTAGGGAATGGAATCTTATCCCCCGATTTTAATACCAGCTGCTTTCGCCTTGGTTACCTTATTTCGTATCCATAACGACATGTCCGACAGTATGAGGCGACAGGTGTTACTTTTTTGTTATGGCAGTTTATCCTCTGTTAGATCACAATATTAGTGTTTTTTTTTATCATTTTTGCATTTAGAAGTGTCCATATATAAATATACTTTTTTAAGGCGATAATTAGACCCACAGGTTCCGCAGCGTAGATTGAAAGAACTAAGATCATACCAAACACTAAAAATACATGTATCGAAGATATTTGTCGAGCTTCGTATGATTTTCTAGTCTATTATAAATACTAGAGGGCTTAAAATAGTTACCTAACCAGTATACATCGTGTCGCCCAAACTTCCATGCCGTAATCAGTCACATTAGCAAGCGAAGTGCCAAAACAAGCATGGGGAGACTGGATCGGAGAGACAAACGTACGAGCTGCTCGCGCTCAGGATGAAGGCAGTTGTAGGGACGATAATGTAACGGGGGAAGAAGCTTGCATAACAGGCACTTTTGTTTTCGTGCTGCTGTTGTGCAGGCCACTGAGGAAGCTGAAATTCTCGCTCCCTCGTTCGGGGGATTAATTCGCCCGCTCGCCTGTCTAGAAAAGGACTACTAGCAGTCTTACTTCAGATGGGCTAGGCCAGCAAAGAAGTCATTAATCAGTAAATGAAATTTATTTCTAAGTTAATTTATGCGACTGTCACGCAATTGGTTTAATCTGTGATCGACTAGCATTCGGTGGTCACATGGGGTAATGCTGTCGTCCGGGTCATTATGTTACAGTCTTTTAACCCTATTCGGTCTGGGCTTTTTTTTGAGTTCCTGAGCCGGGAGGGGGGGGCACATATTGCCCCTCCCCCCCCCCCCCCCCCCCCCCCCCCCCCCTTCGTAACTTCAAGAACATTAAGGCTATGACAATGAAACCTAGAGGGTACATTGTACGTCCAAAACTGTCTCCTTTGCGGTCCGCACAATGGAACGATGACGTCATATGACGTAGTTATTAGGTAATTAGTTATACGGCCGCCATCTTGGATCCGCCATTTGAATTTCTGAATGTTTTTAAAACCTCTTAAAAACCGTCCAAATTGACGCAAAATTAATCATAACCAATAAATAAACGCTTAATGACGTAAAAATACAAACGTTATACCAATAAACATTGTTTTTCTTCATTCAAAGGTATAAATTGTTGCCAGATAAATTTTAGGAAAAGTCACAAAGTTTGATGGCGTTTGAATACATATTAAAGAAGTTATGAATGTTGAAAGTTAGCGCGGGCACTTTGTGCACCCCCCCCCCCCCCCCCCCCCCCCCCCCCCCACCCCCGCCCAGGCCGAATAGGGTTAAGCTAACTACATATTTTGCTCGTTTTCTCGAGCAAGTGTCAAACTAATGTTGTATCACTTATTTCAGCTGTCAGCTTCCGATGGTGCGCACGTCCGACAGAAAAGGCCAAGTGTACTGACTTTATCAAATATGTGGAAGTAACTGCAAAGAACAAAAGTTTGACTGTCTCTGCCTCCTGTGTTGACGGAAGTGATTATGACGATTGCGTGACCAAGATAAAAAGTAACAAAGCTGACTTCGTGACTCTGGACGGTGGACATGTGTTCGAAGCAGGTAAGCTATTGAAGAAATACTTTGACAAATGAATAGCATAATATATATAGATAGGCTGAGCCTAACAGCATCGCTCTTTTAACAGAAAGCCGATGATAAACTTAACTGAGGTGAAAGATCGGAAGCACTAGAATAAAACTGATTGACGACCGGGCTCTTTTTTTAATTTTAGCAATTCTCAAAAACAGACTTACGCGACCGTTTGCTCAGTACATTTAGACCGTATAAAAGTGCACAAAAACAACTTTTTCTTCGTCTACAATAACTAGTACGACTAATTTCCGAATAATACACCCGTTGCTTATAACAAATTGTCCGAGAAACTGATTTGGAAATCAAAATTGCAAAAAATACAAACATATTTGCATAAGGCCACGCGAGTGAAGTTTAGAACTATAAAATCCAAGTCTTGTTTTGTTTACATAAAATCGCTTTTCAACCTATGTAATGAATGAACAAACACATAAAAATGGACAACGCAATCTTCTTTCTAAAAATTTTATTCAAATCTCCATAAGTTTATGTTTAAAAACAAAACGCGAAACATTAATAGCTCATCGAGGCTGAGATGTCTCCGATGAAAGAAATCAAAACAACTGAATTTAATTGAGCACGTTTTATAAACAATTCTCCAAAACTAGCGAGAACACAAAGAAAAAGTCAATCACAGATTGATATCAACATGAATTCCCATCGAAAAATGTATTTTGTTTTATCTTTAAGTCCCTCCACTGCTTGGAAATTTTTTAAATCTCCGCTTCTTCAGTTCTGAAACCCGAAGTGACAAAAATCTTCCCGCATTGCTCCCATCCTCGAAGCAAGATTTTATCCCTGAAAGCTCTTCTTTTTACACTACAGCGTCTAGCTTCTGAGTATCCCTTAATTAGTATCCCTGTCTTTAGTAGCAAATCGCGAAAAAATGCAGGAGAATAACGACTTTAGTTTAAATGGTTTTCTCCGCTTTTAACACAGCAAAACATCAAAAGTGTTTTCCCAGGTGACGTGAAATTGCAAAGATCCCGGATGTTGTGTGGCGTCATACGCGCATGTTTTGCGACGGTATACACGCCCGCGAGTTAGCCCTGCGCGTACGCCGGGCACACGACGCGCCCGCGAAATATTCTGCTAGCCATGACCATGAAAAATGACGGGCATGGGTTCTATCGTTCTCTGGTTCTATGAGTATGGGGCTTCGCAGAGCTCCGCTGTAATTGCTTTGCAAGTGCATTACATAACTTGGTAGGTTTCCTAGCAGTCTTGCCAAAAGACAACGTGAAATAAAAAGCTTATTTTTTTTGTTAGTTTTGATTTTGATTGTTTACTTTTTATTTACATTTCTCTGTAGACAAGTTTTGCCTCTTTGACCTTTTCGCTTTAAATGACGTTTTGTAACAAACTAAAAAACCAAGAGCTTTCGTTTAAATGGTCACACTGTCGTCTGTGGCCAGTTACCCGTGTCACGGGAATGTTGCGTCCCCTCAAAAAAAGAAAAAAAAGTTCAAGGTTTTACCTTTTTGTTTTCAAAATGGACCAGAACAGACCATGGTCTGTTCATCTTTCCAGAATCGGTTGATTCTTTCTCTTGGCATTTTACTATTATTTTGTAAATTCGTGAAAGTATTGTAGTATGGTTTTGACCATGAATTAAGGTCAAAATCCCTGCGATGCTGTTCCTTCAATGGTCGATTGCTTTCTCTTGGTGTTTTATTATATTGCAAATAAGTAAACTGAGATATTGTAGCATGGTTATGACCAAAATTAAGTCAAAATCCTTGTGGCACTGACCTCTTTTTAGGATATAAGAAAATGAAAAATAGTAACTAAAATGTAATTTTGTATATTTTTCTTACTCTCCTAATAGGCAAAACATACGGTCTCGTACCTATTGTCTCTGAGCAATATGGGAAGTACGGAGTGAAATACTTCGCCGTTGCTATAGTGAAAAAAACGAATACAGACTTCAACCTCACATCCCTGAAGGGAAAGAGGTCCTGCCACACTGGGGCTCGGAGAACTGCAGGTTGGAATGTTCCTATCGGATACCTATTGCGCGCGAAGATAATGCCACTAGTAGAGTGCGACTTCATTTCAGCTGCCAATTACTTCAAACAGAGCTGTGTACCAGGTACATGTTCATACCAGGCCCTTCCCACTTTTTGACGTCTTTTTTGGTTGATTTGTTTTATTTTTGCGTTACTGTTCAATTTGTATGAAATCAGATAGTAACAATTTTAAAGACAGGGTTGAAATCGAAAAAAAAAAAACGCCAACAAACAGTTGATACCCACGCGTTTCCTTGAGAAAATCCGAATTTAAATCCAAACCGAAGCCGATTTTTTTTATCATAGCAACGATAACACGCATGTGCCGCTGATCTCGAGTACTCTTTTCGAATCCTCTAAAAAACGTTCTAACAAAATTGATTGAGATTTAATCCATTGAATCCGTTCTGGGTATAGATACATAAGATGTATTTTCAAATTTCATTTCGATCCGAACCGACAGTGGAGGTAACAGCAATGTGGCGGATTACTAATACCTATACAGAGACGGAAGTAGAAAAGATAAAACACAACAGTGATCATTAACTGGTCATTATTTAATTAATGGGGTTAGTTTCTAGAGAAACTGTGGTGCTGCGTCGGTGGGGGGATGAAACACGAGAATTTAGTTTTATCGACTGAGTCGATAAGGTAAATTGACCACCGTAAAAAGATTCAAATAGCTGACGTTTCGAGCGCTAGCCCTTCGTCGGAGCGAATTATTTAATTACCCTTCACAATACCAACATATGGAAAAGCAAATTAGTAACAGAACTAACTACTGGCTATGTTTATACTTTTCTTCATAAATGAACCCTATTCAGATCGGGGGAGGGGGCATTTTGATGTAACAGACGTTTGTTTATGACATTTGACGTTTCCATGGAAACCATACTTTGACAAGCGTGTTTACAGAAATTTTGACGTACAAGGGGGGAGGATGGTTGCCACGCCCCACCTTAAAGGTTTTTCTCCGATATTTTCAAGGCGATTTAAGATTAGCACATGCCGTTTACAGTAGCTGTTCGTTTATCCTTGAGAAACATTTTGGTAGCGTGTGGCGACAACCGGTTGCTATGGTAACGAGATATGCCGTCATAAGTAACATAATGTCAACCCACTTTTGAATAAAAATGCGTGTTTTTCATCTTTTTCAGTGAAAAAAAAAACATACAAAATGCTACCAAAAGCATCAGCATGTTTAATTGTATGTTATTTTGCAACTCTAGCAAACAATATTTGCAATGAAAATCACATATTTGAACTGCAGATAAACATGAGTGTAATTTGTGATCCTCGCAGTGTGCTCTCAACTTAAGCAGTTGAAAAAGCAACCTGATAAAAATTCAGTCTTCGACGGGATTCGAACCCATAACCTTGCGATACCAGTACAATGCTCTATTCACTGAGCTATCAAGCCAGATGGATAGATAGTCAATTGCGAGTTCGTAATATACCCGCTGATAGTGAATATATATAAATGTGAGTAAATGAAAATCATATATTTGAACTGATTTCAAGAAAAATAAGAGACTGCTCGCAGTCTAACAGCGGATAAACATGAGCGAAATTTGTGATCCTCGCATGGTGCTCTCAACTAAAGCAGTTGAAAAAGGAACCGGAAAAAAAATTCAGGCATGAACGGGATTCGAACCCACAACCTTGCGACACCGGTGCAATGCTCTATCCACTGAGCTATCAAGCCACATGGATAGATGGTAACTTGCGAGTTCGTAATATACCCGCTGATAGTGAATATATATGAATGTGAATATATTAAAATCATATATTTGAACTGCGGATAAACATGGTGAAATTTGTGATCCTCGCAGTGTGCTCTCACCTTACGCAGATGAAAAAGCAACCTGAGTACTCTTTTTGAATCCCTCCCTAAAAAAATGACGGGTCCTGAGTTTTATTAGATGCATTTCCAAATTTCATTTCGATCCGAACTGACAGTGGAGGTAAAAGCCACCCCCGTGGATTACTCTGAAATTCCTGTTTATTTTACTATTATTTTATTATTTGATGCATGATCCATTTTTTTGGATTTTAGTAAATAAACGTGTTTTGTTTTTGGAGTCAATAATCCGGATTCGGATTTTCTAAAGAAACGCACCCCAAGGCTGCAAACGTATACTTTCTTTGGTTTCTTAGGAGTCAGGAAATACATCGCATCGGGGGATGTTCCCAACAAACTCTGCGCACTCTGCGTGGGTACTGAGGATGACAAATGCTCCGGAGACTCGAAGAAAAATAAGTACGCAGGCTACCACGGCGCGTTTAAATGCATGGCGGACAAAAAGGGAGACGTGGCGTTTGCTAAACACACAACAACCGAGGAGGTGGTCAAGTTAGGAAATTATGGCAATGTGGCGGATTACCAATACCTATGCAAAAACGGAGGTAGAAAAGGTAAAACATAACAGTGATCATTAACTGGTCATTACTTAATTACTCTTTACAATACCAATTCACCAATATATAGAAAAGCAAATTAGTAACAGCATCCTTTTGTCCCTATGTTTATACTTTTCTTCATAAATGAACCCTATTCAGACGTGTGTGTGTGTGTGTGTGTGTGTGTGTGTGTGGGGGCGGCATTTTGATGTGACAGACGTTTGTTCATGACATCTGACGTTTCCATGGCAACCATACTTTGACAAGCGTGTTTACGGAAATTTTGAATTTTCAATTTAATTTGACGTTTAAGGTGGCTCCATATAGTTATTGGCCAGTCTTCCAAATAAAATACACACGATCTTATTGCTGTCTTTTGCGAGTTTTGTTTCGCGATACTAGGCATAATATACACATACACGTAGCTTAGGCTTTCTCGTTTACGGAGAAGTCTAATTTGGCAGTCTTGTCTCGTTACCATGGCAACCAATGATTGAGTTGTTGGGCTTGTTGTTCATAGCTAGCAAACCTCTCAACGGATTTTCTCGGTTTTTACACGGTAAAAATTCATGATTTTTAGTGAAACAGAAGAAACATTCAGTAAGTCTAATTTAACAAAGCCATAAAAAAATCGGTACATGATTTTCGGCAATTTACTCCGTTTTCGTTTTTTACGTTTATTGGGTTTGTGTATGTACAAAAATTGTTGTCTTTGTTTTGTGACCGAGAACAAAGAAAATCCTACCAATTTGTCAATTTTTTTTACACGGTAAAAATTCATGATTTTTAGTGAAACAGAAGAAACATTCAGTAAGTCTAATTTAACAAAACCATAAAAAAATCGGTACATAATTTTCGGCAATTTACTCCGTTTTCGTTTTTTACGTTTATTGGGTTTGTGTATGTACAAAAATTGTTGTCTTTGTTTTGTGACCGAGAACAAAGAAAATCCTACCAATTTGTCAATTTTTTTAAAAAAATTCACCGTGTGGAATGCGCGCAAGAAACGTTCGAGTTACCGTAAAAATCTCTTTATTTTCGTGACGTCATCAAAATAAACAAACGTGCGCTCGCGCAATTCTCGTGCCCATGCCTCGCGCGCCAAAAAACTATATGGAGCCACCTTAAAGGGGAAAAAAATTACCAGTCTTGTAGTATATAATAATAATATAATAATAATAATAATAATAACAATAACAATCTTTATACAGGGAGCTCACTTCACTATTGTAGTGGTATTCTGTGAGGCCCTAGCTGTGTATTAAATAAAAAATAATAATGGTTAAAAACTAAGTTAAAAAGATTAAAAACTACAAAATTACACTAAGAATTATATATAATACACTAAAAGCTATAAATTAAAACAATGGCAATTTAAGATCATTCGTACATTTGGCGCTTTTCTAGCATGATGGAAATCAAAAATGGCAGACCCATTCAAAATGATGACGCAATTCCCACTTCATATGATGTGATCACGTCATGTGACCTACCTTAACTTAGCCAATTTTGACATACTATAAACCCTAAAAGTTCAATAGCCATAAAATAGCTTTAATATTCTAGACGTTGCGGAGAGTGGGGTCCTATTATGAATAGTATTAAGCACAGTTGGGTGTTGATTACGCTAAGTAATGGCACATGACGTGGCTAGTTACTGCAAAGTAGAAACTATGTCATGGAGGACTTACAAATGAATGTAATTTTCAGTCTGGATAATAAGGTTTGCTCATTGAATGGAAGCTATTGGGTAATTCTAGCCTAATACTTCCCTTTGGTCCTTTTTATAGGCCACTCCGAAAAATACCATAATAATCTTTTATGTGCAGGCTCAGCCTCACCGGGGTGTAATTATTCAAGTATCCTTTGTTAGAATGGCACAACGGAATTCAAAGTACATGTAGGAAAGCTAGGACGTAGCATTGTGTGTTTGTATTTTTTTTAATAATGCACATCTTTATTGAAAATGATAACATCTAGTTACAAATAGTATAATGGTATATTACAATGGTATATTATGTTAACACTAATAAAAAAAATGCGATTGCATTATTTACTACACACACACACAATTGTGTGTTTGTATACAAATGTGGAACGTATGCAAATTGCCAAGAAGTTGAAGCATAGCACGTGCAGTTCGTGCTGAAAACAAAAGAAATTGGAAAAATCAGGCTTACATCAAGCACCACCCAAACCTGCACTTTAAAGAGTATTATGGTATTTTTCATAGTTTCTGGAGTGGGGAATTATGTTCTTCACTAATGTGATTCTAGCTTTTATTCTGTGATGAAATCTTGAATCATAAATTGTGACTATTCAAATAAAAGGACACGACTCCATCTGCTTAACACCGTAGCTCTTACATCATGTATGAAACCCTATTCAAACGAAAGCTATTCAGAGCATGGTGCTATCTATTATGCGTGCGGGTCGTTAAGCGTGGTTCCAAATGCAGACGTCTGGTCATTCACTTTAAAATTATGAAGTGTCAAAGTGTCGCTCAGTTATGGTTTGGCTTTGTTGATCATATAAAAACTTGTCTCATTTGCATTTGAATTGTATTGCATGGTCGAAAGCTAATTCTGTGATAACGATGACCTTTAATTTATCAGCAATTGGACAGCACGAAAGTTGCAACCTGGGATTTAACCCGGGGCATGCAGTGGTGACAAGGAAAGATTATCCCAACATTACGGACGTCATCACGATTCTGACGACCATGTGCCACATCTATGGTGTTAACCAAACTGACCCGAGCAAATTCCAGCTTTTTAACTCTACAAAGTACAGTAACGGGGCCAATTTGCTGTTCAAGGATTCCACCACCGAGCTGAAGGCCATTCCAGGCGACAAACGAAGTTACGAAGACTTCCTGGGAACTGATTACGTCCAAGATACCAAAGCACTGAAGTCATGTAAGACTCCCACCACCACGCCCGCGCCATCGGTGTCCACCAAGACCGCGCCATCGGTGTCCACCAAGACCGCGCCCTACACGATGCTGGTTCTAGTGATAGCACCACTCACTGTCCTGTTACTGTAGCGTCAAACAGTATATGGATCTTAATTAAGTCAGGATCAAACTAAAGCCTTAACAGCCGATAAAATTCAAACTTACATGCTCCGTCATCAAATTTCCGACTCATCTCCAGTCCCTTTTCTTGGCGAAGTGCGCGCAATTAGGAATGGGAAGAAGGAAATCGAGAAGGGAGAGTCCCTGTCCTTTCTCCTTAGAAAATCAGAAAACGGCAAACTGATCCTTACGGCAAGGCGATGAAAGAATAAACAAAAGAATAAAACAAAATATATATATATTCAAACAAATTTGCCCAATATTTCGGTTTGAAAACAAACCTTCTTCAGGCGCTAACAGAAAAATGAAGATAAAACTAAAAGTTCGTTACAAATAAGAATTTGAAATTTTGAAAATAAAAACAATAGATTGTTATTGGTGTAGGAGACTAGGTGTCGTATGTCAATGAGCTTCGTCACGTCTATTTATTCCTACAGGAGATAACGTTTTCCCTTTGTGTATTGAATGGGCTTCACTCGCCTTTCTCACTGCGTCACGGTTGCTACGTATGAGTTCAAGTGGGATAAGAAGAACATCATTGATTGAATGTCCAGCTTGATTGAAATGTAGGGAGACAGGAGTGGGATCGCTGAGTTGATAATGGTTCATGATGGAACGGCGGTGTTCTCCAAATCGTTCATTAAGTTGCCGTTTGGTCTCTCCGATATATTGACATTTACATTTCTTACATTCAATCAAGTAGATAAGATTTTTGGATTTGCAGGATAAGTTGTCAGTGATTTTTCTTTGTTCATTAGTTGCGGTAAAGATGTAATTTGTTTGGCCTTCTTGGAGAAAAGGACAGGTGAGGCAGCGTGGATGGTTCCATCTATAAACTCCGGCAGGTTGTTGCGTGTGAGGTGTATTATTGTGGAGCGTGGAATGTACCAAAAGGTCACGAAGGCTTGCGTGACGTCTGTAAGCAGTAACTGGCGGCATAGGGAAGGCGTCTTTGTAGTTAGGGGAGGATTGAAGGATGTTAAGGTGTTTTTTAGGACTGAAGATATTTTACGAAGAGCGGGGTTGAAGGTGATAACAAATGGCGTGCGATCTGTTGTGGAATTTGTGTGTTCCTGTTGCTTGAGTGTTTCGTGCCGTGGGATGGCGCGGACTCTGGTTACGGCTCTTTGTAGGGAGGGTCGGCTGTACCCTCGTTTTATAAGATAATTTACAAGTTCTTTGCTACGTTGATCAAAGAAGGTGTCGGTGGAACATATGCGGCGTATTCGGAGAAGGAGGCTGAATGGGATAGTTTTCTTGGTGTGGTTAGGATGACAGGAAGACTTGAGAAGGTACTGATGTTTGTCAGTGGGTTTTGTGTGTAGATCTGTGTGGATTTGGTTGTTGCTGAGGTGTACCAGTACATCTAGGAAGGGTAGGGACTGATGCAAAGAAACTGAATATTCATGGATAAACTTGATGTTAGAATGGATGGAATTTAAGTATCCGATGAAGGTCTTAAGTTTCTCCTCTCCTTCTGTCCAAACCATGAAGATGTCGTCTATGAATCTACGCCAGACAAGGGGCTTGAAGGCGGCGTTGTCGATAACGTGTTGTTCAAATTTGCCCATGAATAAGTTTGCGTATGAGGGTGCCATACGAGTTCCCATTGCAGTTCCGTGAATTTGAATTGTAAGAAATGCTCATTGTTGAAGGAAAAATTTTTCATGCCAAGTATCATTCTGATGAGATCACAGATGCGTTCAGTAGGTAGTGTTTTGTTTTGACGGGTGTTAAGGAAATGGCGGCAAGCTTCAATGCCTACGTTATGAGGAATGTTAGTGTATAGTGAAAAGACATCAAGGGTGGCAAAAATGGCGTTGTCCGGTAGAGGTACCATTTGTTCAAGTTGAAGAAGAAAGCGTGTGGTATCTTTGATGTAAGAGGGAAGAGACTGTACGAGGGATTTGAGGTGGTGGTCGACAAATTCAGAAATTCGCTCTGTAGGATGGTTATTGCTAGATATGATAGGACGTCCAGGGTTGCCTTTTTATGGATTTTAGGAAGAATGTAGAAGCGACCAGCCTTAGGGTCGGGATTCGAAGTGAGGTATTTGAATGTGTCATCGTCGATTAAATCATCTTTGTGTAGGCGGTTAAGGTATTCTTCGACACGTTCCTGTATTCTTTTTGTTAAGTCAGTAGATTGTTTCTGGTAGTACTTAGGGTCGTTGAGTTGTCTATAGCATTCATTGATATACCAAGAGTAATCCATTATCACGGTCCCTGAGCCCTTGTCTGCTGGTTTAATCACTATATCTGAACGTTTCCTGAGGTTTGAGAGGGCATTGCGTTCTTCCTTGGATAAGTTGTTGTTTATTTTGGAGGGTTTTGAAGACATGATGTCACATTCGACGGCGTTGATATAGGTATCGATGGCTGCGTCTCTTCCGCTAGGGGGAGTCCACGTCCCCTTACATCTAAAACGCGGAACTTCATCGGTACGGGCGGCGGTGGGGGAGGGGTCATTTGTTGGGTGAAAGTACGCCAATAACAATCTATTGTTTTTATTTTCATAATTTTAAACTCTTATTTGTAATGAACTTTTAGTTTTATTTTCATTTTTCTGTTAGCCCCTGAAGAAGGTTTGTTTTTCAAACCGAAATATTGGGCAAATTTGTTTGAATATATATTTTGTTTTATTCTTTTTCTTATTCTTTCATCGTCTTGCCGTAAGGATCAGTTTGCCGTTTTCTGATTTTCTACAAGTAATTTTTGTACTGATCCAGGTCTACAACTGGGAGATCCGGCACCTCTCAACGGTTTGTCGCTGTGGTCTTGCTGATTTTTATACTTTCCTCCTTACCAGATCATTTCTTGCGCTTTCATTTTAGGCACGCCTCTTTAAGACACAACAGAGCATTCTCGACCCCAGAGCCTTCGTTTGTTTAAACTGCGCAACGTATGCGCAAAAGAGAAGAGCTGTGATGTCGAGAATGGCAAAAGAGGTTGCTGGGGACGGGTCATATCAAGTTCCACCATCCTTTTCTTCTACAAGATAATCGAGTTTGAGTCTGCTAAATTGTTTTATCGTAGTTTCCACAAATGATGACAGCTAAAAAATTTTGCTCACATGTGGCCGCCAACTCTATGCGGTTTTGTCGACTTCTCGTGCGCCATCAATGAGGTTGAATATTGTCAAATCGTTTCAATATTTTTTGCTAACCAGCAACATTTCAAACTTTCCCTCTCGTTTGATTGCCGATTCTCGTGCGCTTTTATTGTATCTGAACTTGTCGACTCGCGTTTTTCGTTTTATCCTGGCTTGACAAAAAGTAACGAGGGAACACCTAACCGATTAAAAATTAGATTAGACTTGCTAAAGGAGGCACAGGGAAGGCATGTTAAAAATATCAATGGCACAGCTTCAAATGTTTATAATTATTTTATATTTTTCACTAGCTACTAAACAATTGCTTGTTTTCAGTGCCTGTGATTAAGTACCTCCTCCTTTAGTCGGAGGATTAACCGAGCCGACAATGTGTCCGCGGTTTTCCCCACTTGAAAGGCTGCCTGGAAACACGGCGTATCTTATGATTTCATCAACAAACTTAAAGAAAACCTGTCTCGGTGTGCACTACATAACAATTGATCGTAGTATAACTAATTTTTAGACTAGTGCTTTTAACGAGATATCTGCCTTCCCAAAACTAGTGATTTTGGATATTAAATGTTCCCTCTAACTTACACTAACTTACACTAATCGCAAAAGTTGCTATTAAATGTGTTTTGTAATGTTAAGTATTGGAATAAAAATCTCAAAAGTCGAAGTTTGTAGCGTCAATTGGTTAATGTATGCGAGAGTACAAGAAATGCTTTACAAACTGCAGCAAGGAATTTTGGATTGAATGCAAACAAACAGTTGTTATGACAAAAACATTTTGGGCTGCTTCTCCCACTGTACAAGTGTGTTATTAAGCGTATTATCGCTGGGGATGTTTTTTAAGCCTTCAAATTAATTCCTGAAGCGGTTTGACTGCACTAGATTTCTAGATAATAAGATATTATAATTATTCTTGGTTTGCACATGACGTCATAAAAATTCAGAAATCCAAAGTATACGTCCAACAAAGCTGTTTCGAACATGGTATGTGAATGCAAGTGTTATAATCTTTCACCAAAAGTTTCGCTCCCGATTTTTTAAATGTGTCACACAATTCGTCACGCACTTTCAGGTAAGCCATCGTGTAATTAAGACTTTGAATTTTTGGCCGCCACGTTGGTGTCCCTGAGTGGGGCATCAAGATGGCTGCTCCATACATTTCTTACCAAAATGTCTAATACTCGTTGGCCTATAACTATTTAACGAATTGCTCTTACGCTACAACCTTTGGCCCAGATGTGTAGTTTTAAACTCTGTACAATTTCATAAACTTTTAGGAATCGAAATCACTTGTTTAATGCTTCTGAAATTTGTCATGACGTCTGATGAAAATCAAGAACAGACAGGAAAGAGGATACATCGCCTTTATTGTCAAGAAAGTCTTGGCAGTCTGAACAGAAAATAAGGGGGAAATTTAAATTAATTACATCTGTCCAAAGTTTTCGTGAATGGTTACCTCTGCCACATAGATACCGCCTTATAGCCTGCGTATATATTGGAGACCACGCGTGAAATTAAGAGGGGGAACTAAGAGTGCTCTTTCATAAAATAACCTGTCAATTGATGGAAATGTCAATCTTCTATCAAATATTTTACTAGGTGGTTGATGGACGAATATGAATTCGAGCATATTTTTGCCACCACATCATGTTTGTAGAGCAGAGTTATAGCCTCAGCCAATTGTACAGTACGTGTATTCTGTTATTAAACAAGACTCGAATTTCCATTGACTGGAAGATTATTATATAAAGGCGACAGATAAATTTCAAAGTAACACTCTAAGCCAAACGAAATAAGGGCCTTTTCTGCAGGCGTCTCTCATACTAAATATTCCTTTCGCTTCCTCAAACCCGCGGCCTGTAATACGTCCGGGTCTGCTACGCAAGCTATATTGTCTATTTAAAACACGTTCTGGAACAAAAAAGGCAATTTGTCGTTATTTGTTCCATTGAAAAAAAAGATTTTTGGCAATAAATATACTTTTTATAATATCATTTTTTGCCATACTGTTGAAATCTATGGCACAAAAGTACCTTTTCTGACCTTTTATTTGATAACTTTAGTATTTAAAAAAAATGGACGTGAATTTTTAACTGTTCGTACCAGAAATTGATGTCTGCCGTAACATTATGGTTCACCCGAAAATATTGTCAGAAAAGTGGAAATTTTTTCCTGCCAAGTAGTGGCAGACATTAAACTAAAATTGGTGTATTCTGCCATAAGTAAGTTTACACTAAAGCTAATTAAAAAGTATATTTACACCAAAGCAAAAGTCTACTTAAGAATCCGAACACCTAGTAAGGGCTTGGTCGAACTAGGGAAATTTTGATCAAATTTGTCTTTGTTTAAGATAAAAAATCTGTCATCATATCAAGTTTCCTAATGCGACCGGTGTTTCGCAAAATTGAAAAAAATTGGAGATTCCGGCTAAACTTCAAAGACGCCGTAGTGTATGGGTGCGGCAGGCCGATTTTAAAAAAATCGAGGAAAACAAAAGAAACCGCTTCCGGAGGGATACGCTTTTAGTGGAATGTTTTTGTTTTTATGTCATTACGCGTATGTTTTCGACAGCATGGACGGACAGTGCGACCCTAAAAGAGGATCTGGATGGGGTTTACTGACAACTGGCAAATGGCGAAAATTTTAACTGACAAATAAGCTAAACTTTAACTGACAACTGACATTTATATCCGATTTTACTGACCCCTGATAAAAGGCTTAGACCATGATAATATTTTTATAAAATTAGTAAATAACCTTTTCGGATAATATTTATGCGTTTTTAGACGTTTACTATACTAAAACACCACGCTCGAGTTTCCCAACAAGTCTTTTACTCAGTGAATATTGATCATTTACAATTTGGCGGATTCTAACTTAACTGTTATATGATTCTCAATTTACTGTGACCACGCGCTTTAGAAGGAAACGATTTCTGCCATGTCTGTTCGTGGCGTTATCAAAGCGATTGTGGGCTTTTACCGTATCGATTGCGATACAGCGTTCGAACGTCATCGAAGCCGCATACCCATCAACAATGATCTGCAGACGGTAGAGTCATTGAAGAGGCATTTGGTAGAATTTCTGAGTTTGAACTAGGAACTGGCAACGAAGTTTGGGCTTGGTAATTTCGAACTTAAGCTCTACAGGATGTCGAAAGGAATGGGAGGAAAGACCGAAAATTTTTACAATAACAACTGATGGACAGTAACGTCTAGAGTTGCCAAGCATGTTGGCGGAGGAAACAAGCAGCGAAATAAACGGTATTTGGTGTTTTTAATTTAATATTTAGTTGCTGAGTTTGCTGAAATTGAGGACGCGGGCATTCCACCTCAAACTGCTACCATTTCTAGATCCAGACGGGCAATACGTGCTGATTTTCGCCTGGATTCGTGTAAGCCGACGTTGGAATGAAAATTAAGCAAAGGAAGCAGTTGCTTGCCTGCTTTGTTTGTAACGAAATCAAAGTGTGTCAGTTGTGATGAAAACACTAGAAATCAAACAAATTTAAGGAAATGAGTGTTTGGTATTTAACTGAATGTATTTTTTAGCTATAGTTCACAGTTAATTATTAACAGCCATTTAATTGACAGCTGACAACATTTTGAACCCCGCCATACAGACCCTCCTAAAATGTTCACACATTTTTAAACTTCCGTTTGTTGTTGAGCTTAAGCAACGACGACGGCAACGCCAAGGAACCCGTCACTTGAAAAAAGGATTCGCGCTGTTTTAAACTGCTTTGCCGTTGTTCCAATTTGTTTAGTTTATCTGATGTGACCGGATTGTCCAGGAGCTGAATTTGAAGGGATGGCTTTCCAGTTTAAATGGAGAAAGTAAAATTAACCGTCGTGTGTTCGCGTTCTCCACAAAACCTATAAGGCCCCGTTCACACTAATGCGTTTTCGTTTGAAAACGCATACTTTTTTATCCGTTTTTACCGATCGTCCACACTAAAACGATCAAAAACGGAGATGTTTATCTATGAAAACGGAGGTTTTCGAAAACGCTTTCCAGAGTGGAGACTTTTGAAAACGCAGGTCTATCGTTTTAGTGTGGACGGCAAAAACGGAGCATTCCAAAAACGCTTACGTCACAACTAGTAACGCGTAGTATCGCTGACGCTATAGGAGCATGCGTATTGAACAGAAAAACGTCCGAGCAGAGCCTGGTGATGAAAACGCATCTTTGGATCATCGGGGGGAACCAAAAACGGAGGTTTTCAAAAACGCATTAGTGTGGACGGGGTCTAATTTGAATATTAAAAAATCCGAATACTCTGTATATACGAATTCGGTGACATTTTCGAACCGGAGACATGCTTTAGTGTAAACTCAATTTTGTATATTGGTTATAATTTACTTGTTGACGAAATACTGATAAACAAATGACTCTGCGTAGTTAGTTGTTGTTATTGTGACTTTCTGTCTTCATTCTACAAAGAAAACTGAGCGGAGTGCTCCCAATTTGGGTGGGGCTTTGCGGCACGCTTCTTAAAACCCTTACCCTATTTCAAACCAAAATATGCGATTTTCCCTACCCTACTTCAGACCTGACCCAAAATTCGATACCTTATTTCAGACCAGGAAGTGCTTCCGTTTGCGTAAACATTTGAGAAGGCCTTCTAATTTCCGATTTCCGATGTTAATCAAACCGCATTTCTCAAGGGATGAAAAAAATAGCTTCGTCTAAAAACCATACCCGCAATTCCAGACCAGAGTGCGCAAACCATACCCTATTTCAGACCAAAATGGTCAAAATCTATACCCTATTTCAGACCAAAACGGCTTGATACCATACCCTTTAGGGCGGCACGTACCTATATAGCTTATATAAGGGAGTACCCCCCCCCCCCCCCCCCCCCCCCCCACTTCTTACTGTCGTTTGCCCAATTTCCACTTCAATTCCAAGATGAACGTTTTTTTTAGTCACATTTTTTGTGGACGACACTCCGTTTTCTAGTGTGAGAAGAATATCAAGTGATTCCTCTTCTGGAGAACACACTGTATTAAACTTTTAGTGATTTTTCCAAGATCTGAGGGAGGAAATTAAAGAAAAAAAAAAGACTGCTATTTTTTTTAAGCTGCAATTCATTTCTATTCTAGCTATTTGCAACGAAAGGCATTTCATTTAAATATATAGTTTTAGGATACTGATACAGTGAATGTTTAACACAAATACGAATATGCCATTTTTTATTTTTTTATTAAAACAATTTTTAATTTTGGGCTTTTCAAAGTGATACTAAAAATAGATGACATTGCTTCTTCTAGTAATTACAAGAAACCACAGCGTTACAAGCCAGCATGTAATTTATTCTTTGCATGTCGCTCGCACCAAGATCCATGATTTTGATGAAGCAAGATTTTGATTAAGCAAGAACAATAGTCGCTTTGTACAGGCGATTATGGTGACTTGATCGACAGGTTTACTTAATCGGGGCAAGCATTTTTAAAACATGGATCGAATAGTCACACTATTATGCTTCAAGGAAATCCACCGTAAATATAAATATATATATATGATATGATATACACTGATTTTCAAATACATAGCTATTTGAGAAATATATATCTTATATATATACCTTTTGTATTCCCATCAAAAACGTCACATTGATTTTCAAAAACATAGCTATTTGAGAAAATATATATATAATCTTTCACAAGCATCCAATATGTGTAGATGTTTTCTTCATGAAACAATATATAAAACACAAATAAAGTGTGTTCTGAGAAAAATATGTCTTGTCTTCATTTGTGTTATATATATATATATATATATATATATATATCTTTCGTATATGCCCATCAAATAGGTGACGTTTTTGATGGGAATACAAAAGATATATATATATATATATATATATAAGATATATATTTCTCAAATAGCTATGTTTTTGAAAATCAGTGTATATATATATATAACGAAGTAACAAATTAAAGTCCTCATCGACTATAAGAGTGCTCAATAGTTAAACTAGAGCTATATCTAGAATCTAGTATATATATATATATATATATATATATATATATGATTTTTTTTTAGCAAAAGAGTTTTGTAAAGGACCGGCGCGACCGCCGTTTATTTCAAACGGGGCAAGCTTTAAACATTGGCAAAAAATTGGGTGACATTTGCCTAAAAAGTATTTTCACTCGTCACCAGGCTCCCAATTTGATCCTAAAATCATAGCAAAAAGATCATTTTTTGAAAGGAAAATCAAAATTTCTTTGGAGATGCAACATCCTTTCTCTGGGGTTGCTCTCGTTTGCCAGAAAACAAACTGCTTACGAAAATGAAAACGATCTGTAAATAATAAATTTGCAGTTTATGCTAAGTTATTTCTCGGCTGGTGGAGTCGGCTAAATTCGAGGGCTGTTCGCTAGACCATAGCCACAATGAAAAAATACCTCTATAAATCGGCTTTGTTTATCGACTTAAAATATACTTAAATCCCACAACGTAATTAAAAACTAATTTATCAAACCGCGTCTTTCAATGACACTAGTCATTGAAAGACGCGGTTTGGAAAATTCAAAGTGCTTCGTAATGCTACCTGCCTTAAGCAAGAGAATGACGTGAGTTAAATTAGATTATTTGTGTATCTCGTTGAATGAACGTCTCCAATTGGAAGCATCTATTAACTTACTATAGTGAATTTTATCGACATATTACCTAGTAGACAAAAAGTGACAGAATGATCCTACTCTGTCCATTTGAATGTATGTTTCGCTAATGGTAATTATGGAAAAAATTTAGCTGTATTTCAAGAATTTCTTAATTTCTGTTATTAATTGGCATTCCCTGCAACATCCTTCCCTGGGGTTGTTCTCATAGCCAGAAAAAAAAAACTGCTTACAAAAATGAAAACGATCTATAAATAACAAAGTTGCAGTTTATAATGAGTTATTTCTCGGCTAGTTGTGATTGAACTTGATCCGGATCCGGACGACTAAATTCGATGGCTATTCGCTAGACAATAGACACACAAAAAAAATCCTTCTAGAATTCGGCTTTGTTTATCGACTAAAAATAACACCTAGAGCCTGACTATAAATATAAACTTAAGTGGCTGATAGGTGGCTACTTTGTTATTTGTAGTGAGATCATAACTGCCCATTGTATTGTATTGTACTACTCTGTGCCAGTCTTACCATGCTGTATATCGCTGGCTTCCGTTAAACACTGAGCGAGCCTATTTTAATAGTTTTTAGGGCTGTTTTTGCCAACAGGAAACGATAACTTTAGACAGATAGGGATAACTGGGTGCGAACAGGAATGTGTGAAAACTATAATTAAGATTTATTTAAACGTGTGAATTTCCAAGGCGAATGTGGACCCCTAATGCGTTCAATAAAATCAACCCTCTGGCTTGTGATGAGGCTTGTACGGAGCTAGATCGCGCGGTCATCGCTGTAAGCGTTCTATCCTGTTCTATCTCATTTTAACAGGCGCAATGTCAACATCCACACTAGGTTTTGGAAAAACTGGAATCTAGTAAACATTTTGGTGGGAAATTTGCTTTGGTTCGAGCGAAAAAAACCTCCGTCATTTTGCACTTTTCAGTCGTACGATGCTTTGACTGAGTGCATTTTGGCTTACTTTGGTCGGCATCGTGTTTACGTTCGCTTGCTCGTCTGTCAGTGCATGGCCAAGCGATGAGAACGAGGGAAATCAGAAGGAAAGCGGAAAGGCACGGCTCTATCAAGGAAATCCCGCGCTTCAAGGTTACATAAACAAGTAAGATAGTATTGATATGGGAAAGATTTCCGTATAACCCCATACATTAGTTATGCATATCGTTCTTAAAACTAAAACAAAACCTAAAACAATAGAAATCCAAAAGCAAAACAATAGCGCGCACGCCAGGAGCAAATGTCTCGTCCGAGGGATCAATATTTTGGTATGGAAACGAACAGTTTACACGGTTTAGCTTCAAGGAAGTCCACCACAAATAGGTTAAGTTAGTTAAGTTTTGCAAAGGACCGGCCATGTTTTTCTTTCTAGGGGGAGGAAGAGGAAAAAACAAATCTCGCAAGACAGCTCGCTGGGGAAAACATATCCTGCAACTGCAAAAACCCAAATTGAAACTTTGCTTTTTTTAACAACGACAAAAAATTCATGCAGGGATACGGCTAAAGGAAAGAACAGACAAGATCACTCACATCCCGCACCTCCCCTCCCCCACAGTACCCCTTTAGAAATCCACTGAATAGTGCACATCAGGCATGTTGTGTTATTTTTGTTAAGTTGAAGTGACTAAGGAAGTCTCGTGTGACAGCTCTTAGTATCCGCATGCATACAGCACTTTAATTGGGCCGTGAAAACATTGAAGGCGTTGTTTGGATGTTCCTAGTAAAGAGCTGCTTCTTTAAGATGGCACAAACTTTGCTGGCTTTTCTGGTCTTCGTTACCATTCAAAGTGCTTATTCAGGTAAGAAAATGTTACTCTGCGCTATATAGATAACATCTTTTTTTACTACAAAGTTGGCTACGTTCTTCGCGCCCAACTTCTTTTTTGCTTCGAACCTGAAATCCAGACGTTTTTGACTGCCATAATAGTAATAAGACGCTGTGGGAGCGTAAACTTGGGCGTCGTTGTATTAGGCATATTGGAATGTATATATCTTGGAAAATCTGCACGCACGTCAGTTTAGGGTTTGATGATAGGGAGTGCACTGAGTATTGGGATAGTCTTGTATGTCGTTGACTGATGGTGCACATTTGTAAAGTGGAGCACGTGAAGACTTACGTGAAGTGCGGGTGCAAGAATTATATTTAACGCCTGTAGAATTTGGAAAAGCTTAATTGTAATTTGGCGAACGAAACTGCAAGGAAAACAGAGAATTCATGAAAGCGCATAGTCTGTATTCAGGTTTCAAATTACCCTTTTGACATATGCAAATTCGGTGCAGTGGTGCACTTTTTCCTGACAACAACAACAAACTTAAAACGGCTAAATTTGTTTTCTGTCTTTTCTGCTACATACCTTTCCCCGCTGTCTGACATCGATTATTATATTTTAGTTTCATTCAAGATTTATCTTCACAATTGGTAAACATGAAGTTCAGAAAGAATTTTACACACGAATTTTGCGTGACTAACGCACTGGCACTTGGGGCCGCTTGTTTACATAAAGTGACCTATTTTGATTTTGTTCGCTTTCTGACTGAAAGCTCACTCCATTCGAAATTTTTGCATAGCCGTTCACAGCCAGCCGTTCGAAATTTTTGTTCTGTTTCAGCCGTTCACTGCAAGCCGTTCAAAATAATTTTTAGGTGTTCAAATGAAATTCGATCAGTTTAATAGAGCGTTTTCACTTGACGTCATAGCCGCCATATTGGTGTTCCCGTACAAAAGAATTTTAATTAACGTCTTTTGTTAGGAACACCAACATGGCTGCCATGGCCTTTGTCATTTGAGTCCCACGGGACTAAAAGGTCACGTGAGTGAAAACGCTCTATAGCAGATCTCGTTGCCTAGCACGTGATCAAAATCTACTATGGAGTTCCATCCCCACCAAAATTTGATGTTTATATTTGACATTCTACTTCGCGCATTTTAGGCTACATTACACAATTCGACATTCAACTTTGCATATTCCGTATTCAACCTCAACGATTGTACATTGCACTTTTCATTTTCGACACTCAACATTACGCATTCGGCATGCGATATTGGTGATTTCTTCCACGCGCATTTAACATTCAAGTTTTCGTATTCAACATTGTAGATTACTCATTTGACATACTCAATTTTTCGGGTCTTACCGTTTGAATTCAGGTTACTGCATTTTCAACATGCAACTTTTCGTATTCAACATCCAACTTTTTGTATTCGGCTTCATTCGACATCCTACCGCAATCCAGGAAAGAATGACATCGTGGGCGCACACAACCCTCTCCCTCTCCCCGAGAGTAGAGTGTCAAAAATCCCTCCAGGTGAGTGGAGTAGGGAGGAATTACTCTACCCAGTGACAGTCAAATTTTTGCGGTTTTCAAAATGGCGGAACAAACTTGAAATCGACTCTGATCCACCCGGAATCAAGCTTTGACGCCTAAAAGTAAGTGATATTTAGTACTTTTTTATAGAAATAAATAGAGCGCAATTAGTAGCGGTTTCAATAGGTATAGAATGTGCTTAATTCATGTGAAATTTTCATAAACAAGCTTTAGCCTTTATAAATATGCTTTGCTGACCTCGTTTAAAGTTCCATATTATTATTTTGATTTTAAGGTTATAGCGAATTAAATTAGCCTAGAACCTTTTGGCTTATCTTAACTTGAGCTCGGACCTCTGATAAGCTTTTAATATATATTAGTTTACATACCGGTACACGTTAAATGGACTACTTTCGGTCTTAGATTTTTATTTAAGTTTTGTTGTAGAATTTGTGCTCATATAACTGCAGGGCTTCTGATAGGGTGCGAAAAAAAAAAAAGACAAATTATGCGGCACTATGCGGCAAGAAAGGCCTATTATGCGGCAAATTATGCGATTTTTCTGAGCTATTTTAAATTTTTTACTAGGTCTCAGAGGGAGAAAACCACTTTGATGCTGTTCAAAAACCAATTAAGAGCATAAAGGAACAATAAATTATTAAGCATCTACATGTAAATTGGGATAAAATACATGTAGATTTAATAGCATACCGTAAAAACCGTAAAAGTTTCACTCCAAAATCAGGGGTGCGGCTTATCTGCGAGAACATCTACAAATGGTTACCGTACTTTCCAGTGATATAAGTCGACCAGACTTTTTTTGCCTGAAATTAAGATTTTCTTCATTTGAGGTGTATAACATAGGTGTTTAGAAGCCATAGAGACACCAAGAAACAACAGATAGACATCATTAATTTTAATGAGGTATGAACACTTTAATGGCTGCATGTTTACTTATATATTTTGGTATTTTATCCAATTCATGTTAAATTAACACCTAAAAGGTTAGACGGGCACCCCCTTTATATGGGATTTCATTGCTATGCACCTAGCAATTTTAGGCCGCAAGGAAGGAGGGAAGTGCTGCGGTCGGTCATAGCTGGGAATTTGAACTCTAACAATAAATGTTTTTGTTTACATACCCCACCCTAAACCCCCCCAGAGCTTTATATAATTTGATAAGTCTCTTCATACACTAAAAATTATGGGATACAACTTAAGAGCATAACCAATTTTGTCAAGGCACCTGATTTTTTTAAGTGTGAGATTTGATGGCAGAGTCTTAAAGATCAGGAAAATCAAGACAGTTTTGATCATGAAAAAAAAGGTGCTGAGAGCACTATTGAACATCAACTATTGAACATCAACACACAGATTCTCTTTACTGCCATACTTTTTTGTAATCAATACATTTTATCCTTGCTGATGACTTTTTGTATTCCCATATAACTTGTCTGCTTGACATTGTATTGATGTTGTAAGGAGAAAATAAAATATAGATCACTCGTGGGACTTATACCAATTCCAGGATGCTGATTTGAAGCACTCTCAATGAGTTAATCCAACTGGCTGTCATCTATAGTACTTTATAAAATGCTTAAGGAAATGCGCGCGCTATGATTGGTTAAACCGAGTTCATTATAACTCGATAAAGCACGCGCGTGACGTAAGTTTCATTATAACCGTTTTTATTTTATAAAAGAAATAAAAAAACTTGTTCCTCGTGCATTATTGAGTTATATAAGCACTTGGGAATTTTTAAGAACACTCGAGAAGTGCGAGAAGCACTCGCCTTTGGCTCGTGCTCCTCTGCACTTCTCTCATGTTCTTAAAAATTCCCGCGTGCTTATATAACTCAATAATGCACTCAGAGCGTTTTTAATTTCTTTAATACATACCTGAACCAAAGCAAGAGGATTGTCAAGTGTTGAATATATAAGCTCTAGGTATGGGTGAGGGGATATTGAAAGAATATGCTGTTTTCATGATTTACACAACTTTGGAATGCACTGAATAAAGTATATATATTTTTGGGTCAACATGTAATACAGCCAGATTTTAAACAGTCGACACCACTGCTCATGAATATCGTATCAGTATTTTTTACATTCTTGTGTAATATTTTATTATAAATAAAAGCTATTATACATCAGAATGGAAAAAAAGGACATCTATTAAAGGTCTATTAATAATTTTTTGTACAATATAGTCAAACCTGTATTAAGCAGACACCTTCGCTAGGGTCCGCTTAATACAGGTTCGTTTTACAGTAAACATAGGAAGAAAAACACCCTACATGTATGCTATGTCATTTATTTGTACATGTTATACCTGATACACTCAACCCAAAGGTTGACATCCTCCTCTCAACAGTTCTGGCACTCACACCAAGAATATTACTGATATCACATACTTTGAAACCTTGTTCAAGTAAATATAGTAGCTGTTCCTCACTGATTTCATAGGAAGGTCTTCCTTGTTTTCCACTACTTGTCAATGGAGCTTTATACCCGGCACAATTGACATGGTTACTTTGATCAATCTCAACCAACATCCTGTAAGCAAGCCCAATCAACTCTGTAACTAATTCATCAACATGAAGGCCAACTGCTATTCTTTGGACAAAATCAAGCTTAAAGGTTATTGGTTGAAAGTCTGTTGATGGATCTCCAGACATTCTTAATCTGTCAATAGCATTGATGATATCCATGACAGCACCATGCAAGTAAGGTATGTCAGCTGCCATCTGTTGAACCATACATATTAAATCAATAATATCATGACTTATAATTTTTCACCTTAAGACGAAACAAAATCAACACTGAATACCAGAATAAATTACCAGAATAAAGTGTTCAACCAGGACAATTTATTCTGGTATTCAATGTCGACATTGTCAGTGTAATCTGTTGAAATTAATTTTCAGTGAATTTTGGTCATCCATCGTTTAATGGCTTGGACTAATTAACTGGCTCGTCGCTCTGCGACGAGTCAGTTCTTAAAATACCCTCTTTTTTAACTGGCTCGTCGCTCTGCGACGAGACAGTTCTTAAAATACCCTCTTTTTTTTTTTTTTTTTTTTTTTTTTCCCTGTCGGGTCACCTGCCCCGGGAATCGCTTTTGCTGCGGCCAACACCGAACCTAGTTTACTTCCGGTTTTCAGAAATGGCGTAATCAGCGATGTCGGCAACTATAACTCAAATATTTACCGTTCTAATTTCGACGGAATTGATAAAAATTAAATCTCTGTGATTTTCGGATGTGATCTATTTCTGGTAAAAGGAAAGCGGGTTTCATTTTTCTAACCAAATCAATTGTCAAACAGTCTAGTTTAGATCGAATAAATCGTTGAATAAAACACGTCCCGGCACGTCACAGAATTGCTGAGTGATCAATTCTCAAGCATTACTCCGTGGAGTCACGTTCAAATTCCACACATCTCGTATTCATGTCACGCTATTTGATCGATCGTGTTGATATTGTTAATTTATTAGAAACCCCATCACCGATTCTCCAAAATGCCTGTGTTTAAACAATCCTGATTCCTTGTAGTAGGTGGTTTCAAGGATTTTAAAGCGAACAAAATATACAAAGTTCTAAACTTATGTTTTTTCTAACAGTACCGAGCCGATCAGAGAAAAAAATATAGACCTGAAACTGTAGCCTACTAAAGGGGGGTGTGGGGTGGGGGGTGGGGGCAGGTGGCGGTGTTCGGCAATTTTTCTGATCATGAATTTTTTTTCCGTCTTGATGTTGTGCAAGAATTTTTTTCGGGATTGCTCCATACCTTTTTTTTCTTTCGCTCGCTGTGCATTATTTTTTTCTTTACTTTTGCTGTGCAGGAATTTGTTTTTAGTAATTGCCCAACCCCCCCCCCCCCCCCCCCCCCCCCCTCCTCTTAACAATAAAATGGTCCGTCCCTAAGGAGTGCTTGAAGCGGGCTGTGGAATGTAAATGTGGACTGGACTGTGCATATTGATAGATTCTAGATTGTATATTGTGGCTTGCTAATATAAAACTCTAAAATGAAAACCGGGTGGAAACTGAGGCCAAACGAGCCAGTTTCGAAGCCCATCGGGCTCCTTGTTATATAATGTGATTATCTGATAAGCGTGTACATGCAACGAACCACGAATCACTCCCTTTATTTAACGACCCTTTAACATTAAGACTTTAATATTTAAACGTAGTCCATTTAACGTGTACCGGTATGTAAACTAATATATATTAAAAGCTTATCAGAGGCCCGAGCTCAAGTTAAGATAAGCCAAAAGGTTCTAGGCTAATTTAATTCGCTATAACCTTAAAATTAAAATAATAATATGGAACTTTAAACGAGGTCAGCAAAGCATATTTATAAAGGCTAAAGCTTGTTTATGGAAATTTCACATGAATTAAGCACATTCTATACCTATTGAAACCGCTACTAATTGCGCTCTATTTATTTCTATAAAAAAGTACTAAATATCACTTACTTTTAGGCGTCAAAGCTTGATTCCGGGTGGATCAGAGCCGATTTCAAGTTTGTTCCGCCATTTTGAAAACCACGAAAATTTGACTGTCACTGGGTAGAGTAATTCCTCCCTACTCCACTCACCTGGAGGGATTTTTGATACTCTACTCTCGGGGAGGGGACGAAGGTTGTGTGCGCCCACGATGTCATTCTTTCCTGGATTGCGGTAGGATGTCGAATGAAGCCGAATACAAAAAGTTGGATGTTGAATACGAAAAGTTGCATGTTGAAAATGCAGTAACCTGAATTCAAACGGTAAGACCCGAAAAATTGAGTATGTCAAATGAGTAATCTACAATGTTGAATACGAAAACTTGAATGTTAAATGCGCGTGGAAGAAATCAACAATATCGCATGCCGAATGCGTAATGTTGAATGTCGAAAAGGAAAAGTGCAATGTACAATCGTTAAGGTTGAATACGGAATATGCAAAGTTGAATGTCGAATTGTGTAATGTAGCCTAAAATGCGCGAAGTAGAATGTCAAATATAAACATCGAATTTTGGCGGGGATGGAACTCCATAATCTGCCGTGAAGAAATTGTTCTTTCTTGTTGCACCTTTCTCGATGTCGTGCGAAAGTTATTTTATTGTTTATTCTAGAAGAACTATTCGTTTGAAACTGTATTTTTGTAATGGACGATTTTATATAAGTGACGATTTGTCTGTCCGTTTTAGAGCACGGATGAGAACAGGGATGAGAAATTGTCATAAATCGAACCGTTCCATTCCAAAGAGTCTAAAGATGTATACCGTATTTATTCTATTAAACGTTTATTAAATTTTTCCTGATTCTAGTGCGGCGTTTATTGGAGGGCGGCGTTTATTTAAAATCCAATTTATTTCTTACAAACAATAGCAACTGAACGTTTGAATTTTTAAAAACAGAAACATGTTTCAGTGTTTGTCTGAAATGTCATTTACTTTATCGTTCTCACTTTGCATTTTAATACGATTGCGATGCATGTCATAGAATAAAATTCACTCAATTTCAATGTCACTGTCCTCTTCGTATTTTATTCGAATAAACGTCGAATCATGGATGCGGCGTCTATTCGAGGGCTGCGTTTATTAATATTTTTGCTCTCAAGTGCGGCGTTTATTAGAGGGCGGCGTTTATTCGAGGGCGGCGTTTAATCGAATAAATACGGTATGTACCTTTGAGAATTCATAACTCGAATAATATTCCATCGATTCAATTGAATTAAAGACTGAATTACGGCTAAAAAGTAAGCGATCAAGATTTCAGAATTTATCTGCCACTAGAATTTAATTTTCGCAGGCGAGCCTATCAAGAAAGCGTTGAAGCTAGCCGAGTTGCCAGCTGATTCTTCTCGTCGTTACGCTTGACTGAATTCGATGGATTACGCACGCGCATTAGAGCCCGATTGCAAAACAGCATTTTATAACTTGGGTTCCTCCGCCTAAGTAATAATGATATTTTAACGTACCCGGAAATAAGCTTGCGAATATGATCAAATGCGCTGTTCACCAAGTGCAAAAATTGAAATAGGGATACGAGTACATGCAATTGCAATAAAATAATTCTCTAAGTATGAACATTAATTTCAATGTGAGGAATACATATGGATAAACAACTTTTACAGATCGAAGCTAAGTCAATTAATATTCAGGATTAGCGGCACCAACTTCTAATTGATCTGTGTGCTTTCCCAAAAAACCAGCTGGCAGGAATGATTTGCCCGTTGCATCTTTTTTATTGGAGTTGAAACTGCGTTTTTGACATCAAGTAAGCTAAAGAAGTAAAATTCTTGTTGTTTTGTTTGTTTGTTCCATAATTCTAGACACACTTGAACGATTGTGCTAATTCGTCATGATTATTTTTAAATTTAGAAACCTCGACCAAACAGTTTGATACATTAAAGAACATTGCCAATAAACATTTTAAAGATTTTGAGTCAATGTATCACGTGATTCCTCCAATGGAGAACAAACTATGTTAAGTTTTGAGCGACTTTTCCAAGATCTTAGCTAGGGAGGAAAATTAAAAAGGCTATTCTAGCCAACTGTAACGAAATGCATTTCATGTAATGATATAGTTTTAGGGTACTGATCGATATGGCGAATGTTTAACACAAATAGGCTTTTTTATTGTAATTATTTAAACAATTTTTATTTTAGGCATTACAAAGTGATGATAAAAATAGATGACATTGATTCCGTCTAATAATTACGAAAGGACCGATTATCGCACTTCGCGCTGAAATGCAAATTCCCTTAGGTTATTAAATGCAATTAATCGACACGCGGTTGATTAATTGCAATAATCAGTCTATACACCTACCCCGAAAGTCACGCAAAAGAACGGGTTTGCAGTTTGAAAAGTAAATACGTTTAATCAAGTAAATCAATGATTCTCGTGCTTTCTAACTTTTTCATTATAAAATCAGTTTTAAGAATTTTTTTTCCTGTCACAATTTCATTGTTCTCGATTAAAATGATGGAAAGAACATCTGATATTCACATCTTCGGTGTATGGCTTATTATAACGTGCTTCGGTTGCTTTCTCTGCTACTTTTTAAATTACAATTAACAATGGTCCACATCGTTCATAAAGCCAGCATGTATGAAAATTGATTCTTTGTCGCTCGTGTCCATGATGTTGAACCGAGTTTGATAAGCTCATGCAAGAACAATTAGTCGCTTTGTACAGGTCATTATGACTCTTGATCGACGCGTTTATTTTAAACAGGCAAGCTTTAAAATGTATCGAACAATTCACACGGTTATGCTTTAGGGAAATTCACCCCAACTATAAAGGACCGGCCATTTTTTCTTCCTAGGGGGAGGAGGAGGGGTTAAGAAAAAACAAATCTCGCAAGACAACTCATTGGGGAAAACATACCCTGCAACTGCAAAATCCCAACTTGAAACTTTGCTTTTTAGGGGAAAACATCCCTGCAGCGACACGGCTAAAGGAAAGAACCAGTATCGAACACAAACAAGATCACCCACTCCTCTTCCCTCCCCTCCCTCACAGTACCCCTTTAGAAATCCACTGAATGGTTCGCTCCAGGCATGTTGTGTTATTTTTGTTCATTTAAAGTTGCTAAGGAAGTCTCGTGTGACAGCTCTTAGTATCCGCATAAATACAGTGCTTTAATTGGGCCGTGAAAACTTTGAAGGTGTTGTTTGGATGTTCCTAGCGCAAAGCTGCTTCTTTAAGATGGCACAAACTTTGCTGGCTTTTCTGGTCTTCGTTACCATTCAAAGTGCTTATTCAGGTAAGAAATGTTACTCTGCGCTATAAAGATAACATCTTTTTTACCTCAAAGTTGGCTACGTTCTTCGCGCCCAACTTCTTTTTTGTTTCGAACCTGGAATCTAGAAGTTTTTGACATCCATAATAGTAATAATGATATTCAAACGTACGCGGAAATAAGCTTGCGAATATGATCAAATGCGCTGTTCACCAAGTGCAAAAATTAAAATAGGGATACGAGTACATGCAATTGCCATAAAATAATTCTCTAAGTATGAACATTAATTTCAATGTGAGGAATACATATGGATAAACAACTTTTACAGATCGAAGTTAAGCCAATTAATATTCAGGATTAGCGGCACCAACTTCTAATTGATCTGTGTGCTTTCCCAGAAAACCAGCTGGCAGGAATGATTTGCCCGTTGCATCATTTTTGTTGGAGTTGAAACTGCGTTTTTGACATCAAGTAAGCTAAAGAAGTAAAATTCTTGTTGTTTTGTTTATTTGTTTCATAATTCCAGACACACGTGAACGATTGTGCTAATTCGTCATGATTATTTTTCAATTTAGAAACCTTGACCAAAAAGTTTGATACATTAAAGAACATTGCCAATAAACATTTTAAAGATTTTGAATCAACGTCTAACGTGATTCCTCTAATGGAGAACAAACTATGTTAAGTTTTGAGTGACTTTTCCAAGATCTGAGTTCGTAAATAAAAAAAAAATGGCTAATTTTTTCAAGCTGTAATCCTTTTCCATTCCAGCTACCTGAAACTAAAGGCAATTCATGTAATTTTTGTTTGAGGGTACTGATATAGTGAATGTTTAACACAAATAGGCAATTTTTGTTCAACAATTTATTTTTGCCTTTTCGAAGTGATAATAACAATAGATGATATATTGATTGTTTTTTTTTCCTAATAATTACAAAAAGACCGATGCAAATTCCCTTAATTTGGTTATTAAATGCAATAAATCGTTACGTGGTTGATTAATTGCAATAACCAGTCTTTTCACGTACCCCGAAAGCCACGTAAAAGAACGAGTTTGTAGTTTCAAAAGTAAATACGTTTAATCAAGTAAATCAGTGATTCTCTTGCTTTCTAACTTTTTCAAAATAAAATCAGTTTTGAGATAAACTTATCTGTCTCCTGTTACAATTTCATTGTTCTCGATTAAAATGCTGAAATGGACACCTCATCTTAACATCTGCGGTGCCTCTCTCATTCTAGCAAGCTTCCATCGATGTTTTTCTCTGCTACTTTTTAAAATGCAATTAACAATGGTCCACAGCGTTTATAAAGCCAGCATGAAAATGGATTCTTTGTCGCTCGTGCAATGATCTATGATGTTGAAGCGATGTTACAAAGCTCATGCAAGAATAATAGTCGCTTTGTACAGATGATTATGGGGATTTGAAAACTATAGTTTTCAACACTGTAACGGTCACTTTTGAAAATGTATGTAGTAGCATACGAAACGTCAAGTTTTATATAAAATGAATAAGTTTAATATGTTTATCACCGCAGTTTGTGTTCTATTTCTTATCAAGCTACGATGGCCCCAGAACAAAAGTCTTTAACTAAGTTAAGTTTTGCAAAGGGCCGCCATTTTTTTTTCCTGGGGGGAGGAGGGGTGAAAAAAAAATCTCGCAAGCCAACTTGCTGGGGAAAACATATCCTGCAACTGCAAACTTTGCTTTTTTAGCCAAAAAAAATCATTATTACAAAGAACTATCGAACAAAGACAAGATCCCCCACTCCTCCTCCCTCCCATTCCTCACACTACCCCTCAGAAATCCACTGAATGGTACACCCAAGGCAGGATATGTTAATTTTTTAAGTTAAAGTTGCTAAGGAAGTCTTGTGTAACAGCTCTTAGTATCCGCATGGATACAGCGCTTTAATTGAGCCGTGAAAGGTGCAACATTTCACTTTTACTCTGCACTATATAGATTACATCTGTTTTACGACAAAGGTGGCTACGTCCTTCGCGCCAACTTCTTTTTTGTTTCAAACCTGGAATCCGGAAGTTTTTGACTGCCATTTTCTGATAATAGTAATTATGACATTCTAACGCACGCGGAAATAAGCATGCGAATATGATCAAATGCGCTTTTCGCCAAGTGCTAAAAATGAAATTGGATACGAGTGCATGAAATATTTCTATGAACATTAATTTCAATGTCAGGAATACATATAAACCTGGATTTTTGAAAACGTGATCAGCGAAAATAACAGCAATTTCACTACAACTAGCCCAAACAAGGGTTTTTGTGAGCCCGATCAGCCCGAAAATCACAGAGAAGAGAGAGAAGAGGGAAAGGGAGCGAGAGCGAGAGAAAAAAAGACTAGCAACAGTCTTTAGTTTTTATATTAGGGGGTTTATATTAGGAGGTTTACTTAGGGCGATATCGTTTTCAAAAATCCAGGTATATATAGATAAACAACTTTTAAAACTCAGAGCCAAGTCTAATCATAGTTAATCGAGTGACTGGTTATGAAACCTTGCAGACTTCAAAAATTTATGTTGAACCGTACTTGACTGTGCACATCTTTTATTTGTTTTTGATCACACGCTATGACCGAATAACTTAATAGCACCATTTCCATTGGTCAGTTGCTCGAACAAAAGATCGACATCTATTGTGTTGTGCAAGGTCAAGGCTGAAAAACGATAACAAAAAGATCGAACAAAGACATTTCTCAGGTTTACAACCAGTCCCTCAATTAACTATGGTCTAATTGATCTGTTTGCTTTCCCGGAGAAATGGCAGGAATGGATTGCCCGTTATCATGTCTTTTATATTAGAGTTGAAACTGCGTTTTTGATATCACGTAAGCTAAAGAAGAAAAATTATTGTTGTTTAGTGTGATTGTGCTAATTCGTCATGATTATTTTTAAATTTAGAAACCTTGACCAAACAGTTTGAAACCGGCATTAAAGGACATTGCCAATAAGAATTTTTAAGATTTTTGTCAACGTAAGAAGCGATTACTCTAATGGAAAACAGACTACATTAATTTTTTAGCTACTTTTCCAAGGTCTGAGGTAGGAAATCAATCAAATTTCAAACGGATAATAGACCTCTTTAGCTTGTATTTTTTGTTTTCCCAATGTAGATCATGTGATGTTACCCTAGAGAACTGTTTCTTTTAAATTTTGTTTTCTTCACGTGCATATGTATGCATGATTCATGAAAAGACAAAGGACAAATTCCCTTGAGAACATCACATGACCTACATTGGGAAAACAAAACATACAAGCTAGCTAAAGAGGTCTATGGGCTTTTATCACGCCCCGCCATTTTGTATAAAACAAAAGATTTACCCCCCAAGCCTCGCAGTGAAAAAGTTGAGAACGAGGTTAAGCATGGGAAAACAAAGCATTTTATTCTCCTGGGAATCAACATGGCCGCGCGTGATAAAGGCCCATTCGGTGCATTTGTGTGTCATGATTTTGCATGCAAATTTATGCACGCATATTTGTGCACTTCCGGTTCATAGCTTTGTCATTTACACTTCCTGTTTAGTGACTTCCGGCTACTCTAACTTCCAGTAAAACAACGCTACTGAAGTGTCACGACAGCGTCTCCTACAACCCTGCGTTCACGTTAGGTATTTATAACACTTAGAAGAATCACTGGCTTCATTGTGGTACAGCCTGCATTTTATACAAAACATTCAATAGTAAACAACGTGGTTTGAGGAACGATGACGGAATGAAAGGAGTAACTCTTCTCCATGTCGGACATCTTTTTATCATGTTTAAAACATATCATAAAACCTTCTTACGCATGCGTATGAGTATGGGCTGCTCGAAGCCTCTTGTTCCATATCATTTTGATGCACCCAACCTCGGTTGCTATGGTAACGAGATATGACGTCATAAGTAACATGTGGTCAACCCATTTTTTAACCTTTTTTCAGCGAAAAACATAAAATGCTACCAAAAGCATCAAAATGTTTAATTGTATGTTATTTTGCAACTCTAGCAAACAATATTTGCAATTTCCGCATTTTTCCGATAAATTTGAATTTTTAGTAAAATCCAAGATGGCGGCCATCTTGGCGGCCATTTTGGATGACGTCACGGACCCCCAGCAGCGTCCCAGCCTATAATACTTACTTTAACTTGTAGAGCACATCGCGGGCTATCTATTAGATGTAAAATATTTCCGAAATATTACAACATCGCAAAAACCCAAAGGTGGGGGGGGGGGGTTGCAACTCCCCCCCCCCCCCCCCCCCTTGTACCACGGTTAGGGTATAAGCGTGTACGTCCGAGAGTTAAAGGCCATAGTGGCGTGCTACATGACTCTCTTCTCTGGAAACCTTTATACATGTATCATTAGTTTTTGGAATAAATTTTCCTAAATAATCCTCGCGCGCAACAGGAGGGGACCACGAAACTGCCAAAACATAATTCCCGCAAAACAGAAATCATTTGCTCGTTGGCACTCTATCGGTATTTATACCTAGTATACAAAACGTGTGTAACTTGGTTCCTCGTCGATGCTAGTGTACGTATCTAGCGCCACAGTCATCTCAGAACCTTAGAGCCCTTCCCCACTCCCTCCTCCCCGGGCTCAGTCACGCGCGCGTTGACCTTTAGGAATTAAGAAATTCAAAGCCACTTGAAATCCAGTACAAGTAAATAAATAATTTAACCGAGTGATTGAAATGAACCGGACGCCAGCTTACTTGAATTGTGAGTAAACGCTAAAAATAGGGCAGATGGCAAGCAGTTTGTAGTGGGGGAAGGAGGGGGGTCCTGGGGGTCCTAGCTCCCATCTTGTAGCTCTACACCCGTTTTATCCTTCCTACATTCACTAAAAATGCTCTTTCTATAGCGTGGGTTATTTCAGTGAATCTTATTTACCGAGACGTCGATCAACTCTTGTCGGTAACTGTTCGTTATAGCGGGATGTCTGCAACGCGGAAGTCGACTGTGCTCCGCAGTATAGGGGAGAGAGGAAAGAGTGAAGTAAGCAATTTAATTTCCTCCTCACCAGACGACACCAATTGTTCCCGTGCCAACTTTTTGTCACAAGCTGTCCGTTACTTCCTGTCACGAGCTATTCAACTTCATGTCACAATTAATCTGTCTATCTGACGTCGCGACACTACGGTACAAAGATCAATTGAAATTTCGCTTTGAAGGAGTTGTCTTGGTGTCTTACGCAGCTGCTACTTCAAGATGGCAAAACTTTTGCTCGCTTTTCTGGCCTTGGTTACCATTCAAAGTGCATATTCAGGTAGGAAAATTATCCTCTGCAGCTACGCTTTTGTGTTTATCTTTAGGCGATATTCGATTTTTCGTTTGTTTAATAAGTGTCTTGCAAGAAACTAGAATAAGTTAAGTTGGTTTGCGCTGGCAATCTCGGTTCACGACTCACCATCTTACTAATGTCGGATTGCTATTAATTCTTAGGCAGCTTTGATTTGTAATTAACTGGCCCTGGAAGCAACAGAACCATGCAGCATAGCTCCAGCTAATTGTGCAAGGAAATGACCGACTAGCTGAAATGTCCTTCATCTGTTTTTCTATGTCACTTCGGGTCTTTTGCAAAGAGACAATCGTGACTGAGCTAATAGCTCGATTCGTTTGCAAAAAATGATTTATTTCAGCTTGGACAGATAAGCTATCGATGTTGCATGCTGGAAAGAGCATCTATAAATCAGCAAACCGTGTAAATCTGAACGTTAAACCTTGCCTTGAAGCTTAGATATAAGGTCAGTAAATTTTGAGATGTTTGCATGCTTGGTATGCAAGGTTAGCGCACCGCAATACAAACAGCTGCGAAAAAAATAACACTGACCTATATCTTCGCTTCTAAGCAAGATATAACGGTTACATTCTACGATCTTGCTAGTTTTTACGTGTATTTTCTGGCAAGAAAAAACAAATTTAGAAAACTAAGAGGTGATCCGATTTATGTTTGAATCATGACAGAACGGTCCAGGACGTTTCGTGTAACGGAGTCAACATTAAAGCCTTTTCAAGACTCGTAGATGCTCTTTTATAGTACCCAAAGCGCTATTTTCACCCTGTCGACAAAAGCAGGTGTAAAATGTTACCATTTCACGGAAAAGGGTGAGTTGTGACAATTTAGCAACTCAGACTCCGCGTATATCCGCCGAGGCGTCTGGCCGCGCGCTAGATAGAGACACGTTCTGGCGGAAAATTCAAAACTTTCAAGCGGAATAATTTCACAATGGGAAGGATCTTTTCGATGAAACCCACAAATTTAGATAAAGAAAGTAAAGCACTATCAAACCATGGAAATTCTTTTTTTACTTCATATGCACTTTAACAGTTGATCTATAAAAAGAAACAGCTAATTAATAAAGCATCTGCTTCTCGCTACTGACGTTTGCATTAAAAGCTGACTTCAGTTCTTGTATAAACAATGTTTCTTTGATTTTACAGTGGAAATCAGTTTTGCCCGACGCTAAGATATCAAAATGTTCCCACTTGATGTTATGTCCAGTGGTGTTGACATGGTCAGCAATGGCTGATGTGCGGTCATGCTTAGCGAGGGCCTTAAAATGCTCAGTTTTTCTATCATGAAGCCGTCGTTTAAAATATATTTAAAATATATTTGCAATTTCCGCATTTTTCTGATAAATTTGAATTTTTAGTAAAATCCAAGATGGCGGCCAACTTGGTGGCCATTTTAGATGACGTCACGGACCCCCAGCAGCGCTACAACCCATAATATTTACCTTATCTCCTTATCTTGTAGAGCACATCACAGGCCTTTCCATTAGACGTAAAATATTTCCGAGATATTGCAACTTCGCAAAAACCCAAAATGCTAATTAGATTACGTCAATACAACTACTTGTTTTCACCTTCAAGTAATAGTTTTTACGAATCAATTGATTATCCACAGTTTATTTTTAGTATTTATCAAGTTATCCCGGGTTGACGTATAATCTAATTAGCATTTTTTAAATTCAAATATCTATAACTCACAAATGCGACGTTCAAAACAAGAAACATTTTACCATTCAACTATTCATTGTGCAAAGAGTTGATTCTGAAAATAACTTTCTAGGGGTGATAGGCACTTTAAAGTGATATTGTGACTGTCAAGGTTTAAAGAATAACCCGCTTCTATTATTCATTGGGCAAGTTGGCATCCATACTTGACCATACTTCAACGTTTTTCTTTCTCCAACGCTTGTATACGGCTGCGGCTGCGGCTGCGGCTGCGTAAACAAGCAAAAATGTATAAACAATACATTACGAGTTAAAACAGAAACCCATAAGTGGGTTGAAACGTGCAACTGTCTCTTGTACGCTTCAAAACAAGCTTCCGATTATTCAATTTGCTAAGAAATTGTTACAGCCATATTTGGAAAATCAAGATAAAAATATTAACCAATCAATTCGCTAGAACTCTTTGCTTCCAATCTCGAGGGACCGAGGGGTTTCCAAATATGGTACTAACCAAAAAATGAATGTTCGGAAGCTGTAAATGCGCGTTACACGTTTCAACCCACTTATGGGTTTCTGGTTAACGATTAACATTCTAACACCTTTTTTTCAGCATCGATCAGCTTCCGATGGTGCGTACTCGCGGCAGAGAAAGCTAAGTGTATTGACTTCATCAAATATGCGAACGAAACTGCACGAAACAAAACTTTGGACGTGGTTGTCGCCTGTGTCGATGGAAGTTCAACTGATGATTGCGTGACCAAGATAAAAAATGGCCAAGCTGACCTTGTGACGCTGAAGGGCGCTGACGTGTACAAAGCAGGTAAAACTAGATGATGTATGATGGTGATTTCAATCATAAGGTTTTTAGATGAAGAAAAGAGGGGCCCAAAATTATAAAACACGCTTTGTGTAGAGTTTTATAGCTTTAAATTCCATGCAAAGCTTTCAATTTGCCACCGAGATATGTCCAGAAATGCAGGCAGAGGGGTGCCACGCTACTCCATAACTAGCATCACAAACTGTCCTTAACTATAAAAGTTCACCAAAGCACACAAAATTCTGTCGCATTTGAAGCAGTATGAAAACGACAAACAACTCTGTCAACTAAAAAGTACTCGTTAAACATAAACAATACTTGCCTGCATTTCTGGACATAATTGGGAACGTCAAAACATGTTTAACATCATTATTGCAAATGGCCGCCATCATGGACCCGCTATCTTGGATTTCCATCAAGTAAGTAAAACACCAAACCAGAGTCAAAATTTATCAAAATCAAAGAAAGATGCTACAAAGAACTGCAACAAAGTTAAAAATGCTTCGTTTAAGCGTTAATTCAAGCAGAAAATGGAAAATTGGGAAAAACATGCCTGTCAATAGATGGTTGTCAGTAAAACGTCACATTGTCATGAAAAGAAATTCTGTCATGCATATCGAAATGTTTCCAGATTTTAGACAAAGTCAAGAAGATTGGTGGGTATTGGTTAAATGTTTTTAAGTCAACGTAGGCACTTTTCGCCGCCCACTCTTTGAGAAGCGAGAAATTAGTTACAACCTAAGGGACTCTGAGGATAAACTTAATGTTCCATTGCCGCGCACAAACTATTATAAAAATAGTTTCAGTTATAGTGGCGCCATGCTCTGGAACAGCCTTTCTCATAATGTAAGGAAAGCTGAGTCCCTTGGGCAATTTAAACGACTTCTCAAAGAGGAACTATAAGGCACGGCATTCGTGGAAAGCAGCTTTTTATTATTTATTAAATTCTTCATATATAGATATTTTTTAATATTAGTTTATTGCTTTGTGTTAGTATTATAATGATTTTTAGCTGACGAATTTTTACCGTGTTTAAATAAAGATTATCTATCTATCTATCTATCTCCCTGCCACCCCCCCCCCCCCCCCCCCCCCCCCCCACCCACTCCGCCAATAAGCCATTTTCGTATTTAAAATAACCGCTGAATTCAAACACCAATGACACTTTGATACAGGGTTAGACTCGACCTGATGTAAAACATTCACAAATACCGACAGAAGGTGCGTGGAATTTGAAAATTAAACAATAGACAGAGCTCTAAACAGGTCATCTTCTCCCCTGAATTTGTGAATTTTCACTTCAGATTGAGGCTAACCCTGTAAAAATGCGTCTTCAATGCTTTCATTCAGCGTCCATAGCGAATTCGAAACTGGACTATAGAACAAACATCACAACGATGGATGCGTGATACCCAGGTCCAATGAATCTAGAGGTTGTTAAGAGCTGCGTGGTATCTGTTTTTGTAAAAGAAAGTAGTAATATGTGGGTAGAGGGTGTCTCTTCATTTTTAATGTTTGACAATCGAATTTATACAATTGTATCAATCATTTGAACAATATAAATGCAGGTAAGACAGACATGTTGGTGCCCATCGTTTCTGAACAGTACGGATTGTCCAACGTGCGCTATTATGCAGTTGCTGCAGTGAAAAAATCTAACACAGATGTTAACATCAACGCCCTCAAAGGGAAGAAGTCGTGCCACACCGGGACTCGCCCAAGGAATGCGGGCTGGAATATCCCTATCGGATACCTTCTGAGCTCAACCATTCTCCCAGAAGAAGCGTGTGCAAACAAAAACCACGATTTAATCTCTGCAGCCAAGTTCTTCAGTCAGAGCTGTGTACCAGGTAACGACTGATTTCCCTCGGTACATTCCTCGGCATGATCCTAGGTGCATCCCTCGGCATAATCCTAGGTAAATCCCTCGGTACATTCCTCGGTAAATACCTCGGTATATCCGTCGGCACATCCCTCGCTACATTCCTCGACACATCCCTTGGTACATTCCTCGGTACATCCCTCTGTACATCCCTCGGTACATCCCTCTGTACATCCCTCGGTACATCCCTGAGCACGTCCCTCGGTAAATCCCTCGGCATATCCCTCGGCACAGCTACGCACATCCCTCGGTACATTACATTCTTAAGTAATGATCCGCATAAGAAGGATAGCGCTGAACGGCAATGCACGATGGAATGTCAACTTTTTTCATTGTTACAACTAGTGATCTCATTGGCCTAGACTCGAAAACTGCTAAAAAGTTTAGGTTCAAGGTGCATTTTGTCTATATTTTTTAAAGTTTCAAGTAATTTAAGACCCAATCGCACAAGTTTTAAAAGATATTGTATTTGGGGAACTTCATCAAAGAAGCAAAATTATTAGCTATTGTCATTGGCTATTCTGATTGGTTAAGCACGAACATTTCCTAAAATTTATTTGACGGAAATGGATTTTCTTTATTTTTATAATGAAATATAATTATGAACCATTCCTATAGTCTTGAAACCAAAAATATTCTATGTGGGAAAGAGCCAATGCCGCAGAACAATGAAGTTTACTATAGTTCTTATGTGGAGCATTACTAAATTTCTGTACATCCCTCGGTACATCCCACGCTACATCTCTGGGCACATCCCTTCCTCGATAAATCCTTCGGTACATACATCTCTCGGAACATCCTTCGGTACATTCCTCGGTAAATTCCTCGGTACATCCCGGAGCACATCCCTCGGTATATTCCTCGGCATATTCCTCGGCACAGCTACGCACATCCCTCGGTACATCCCTCGGTACACCATCCTTCGGTACATTCCTCTATACATCCCTCGGTACATCCCTGGGTACATCCCTCCGTTGTTAAATCCCTCGGTACATCCATTCTTCGGTACATCCCTCGGCATATCGTCGGTACATCCCGACGAGATTTCATTTGGCAATTCATATTTGTTCTTGGGAATTTGAAGGTGTATAGTAAGGAAAAGTCTGACAACAGGAAGAAGATTACAACACATCAAAGTAGAACGATGCTATTTCCATTTGTTTTTTCATTGCCTTAGTTTGTAGCTATATATCCTCATTATTCTCAAGTTATTGGATGTTTCGTAAAACCATTCGTGCCAGAACGGCTGATTTGGGGAGGGATATTCGGATTTATAGAAGAGTATAATTTGGGTATTTTTGGTCCATGGGGATTTTGGGTGGTATACTAAAATTGTAAGCTACAGTCGCAGCCATCACTCTAGACACTTTACGTTTTAACTCGAGTACATTGCACAGCAACGTCGTAACTATAAGTCTGCTTTTATAGGGGCTAACGGCGCGGAATTCAACGCATCGGGGGACATTCCTGGCAATCTCTGCGCACTCTGCGGTGGTGCTGGAGCTGACAAATGCTCCGCTGACGAGGACAAAAATATGTACGCTGGCCACGAGGGCGCCTTCAAGTGCATGGTGGATGGCAGAGGGGACGTAGCTTTTTTTAAACATGGAACTGTAGAAAAGGCGGTTAATAAAGGAAATTATGGAAATTTGACGGATTATAAGTACCTCTGCAAGGACGGAAGCAGAAAAGGTGAGACAAAAGGTCTCGTTTTTAAATTTATATGCTGTAACACAATGTGTGTGTTAAAACCTGTCACTGCTGAGATCGACCAAAATAAAACTTCATGAAAAATTTAATTTGGTTGCATGTTGCTGAGGCCTTTTTTGTCCCTTTTTTGCGAACAAATCTGTTTAGTCATTTTTGTTCCTTGCAATTAATTTATAGTAAAAGTAAAAGCTTAACCCCTTTACTCCCAAGAGTGTCAAATATCAAAATTCATTGCAAGAAAAATCCAAAATTTCATTTTCAAAAATACGTATTATAAAACAGATGGCACCACGCAGAAGTACTGCTGGAGAGGTTTCATTTGAATGGTCACACCTTCGGATTTAGGCCACAGATTAAAAATTATGTCCCCATAATTGACTCTGGGAGTGAAAGTGTTAAATATTCCCTGAAAAACGATAAAATTTATTTTTAATTAGACATTGGAGAATACGTGACTTGCAACCTTGGAGCCAACCCAGCGCATGCAGTGGTGACAAGAAAAGGCAATAATGGCATCAACAACATCATGACGATTCTAACAGCAATGAGTGACATGTATGGTGTTACACAGACCGATGCAAGCAAATTCCAACTTTTCAACTCCACAAAGTACAACGGCGAACATTTGTTGTTCCGTGATTCCTCCACCGCTCTGGTTGCGATTGCGGAAGAGAAACAAACATACCAAGGCTATCTTGGAGACGATTACATCAAAGATACCGAGGCACTGAAGTCATGTGACACCACTCAGCCCCCAATACAAGCGTTATCCACCATGACCACGCCTCATATAATGCTGGTTCTATTCACAGTGCTGCTGAGCCTGCTGTCACTGTAGAGTCTTATATGGACTCTTTTCATAAAGCGGCTTATAATGTCGTAGCGATTTCTCTGTTTTTTTTTTTTTTATCAAATCTGTGTAAGACGATGTTTGTTTGTTTTTCAAACTACATTTATTTCTGTTGTAGGCATTTGTAGAGAAAAACATTTATTCATAGTTTGAGTGCCGATTAGTTTAATTTTAAACAAGCAATAAGCAAACCTGGACTATAAAGTTGGTATGTCAGTTAAGTTTATATTTTTAAAGGTATACCAACAACAGGTGACGTACATGTAGCCCCTTTTAAAAGGCTGGAGCAAAAGAAACGGGGGATAGAAGAATGCTCGCATTTGCTCGATCATTTAAGCCCCTTTCCCACATACACGAATTTTCGTACGGTCGATCACGATTTTGGAATTTTTAAAAATCGCGGTCTACCGTGGCAATTTGCGCGCGAATCACCAAGATACTGTTGCGGTCGACCACGGCAACTCTACGGTGGTACTACGATGTTACTACGAAGGTGTTACGTTTGTCTAAAAATTTGTTTGTGGTCCTTTAAGGCGCACCACGAATTGCTACGGTCGACCGCGAATTTCGTCCCGACGCCACTGCGATTTTTAAAAATTAAAAAATCGTGATCGACCGTACGAAAATTCGTGTATGTGGGAAAGGGGCTTAAGTTTGACGCATACGCTTTCTTAGATTCCTTTGAATTCGAATCTGTTCAGTACAATAGCACGAATCGCCAAGACCTCAAGCGAAAATCGTTGGTTTCACACTATAAGCTATCGGTAAAGTATATCTGAAGCAAGAGCTTGACTCACGCACACTTGAGTCTTTCAAGTAAAATAAAAAACACAAATTGGAGTTCACACCTAAAGAGAAAATCTATTAGGATACCTGAAACATAAATGTGAATCATTTTCATTTTTTTCCGCCGTTGAACGTATCTTTTAGTTGGCTCAATTCTGTTTTTCCATTGGTCAAGTGCCTTCTCAATACTTGGCGGCGTATTTCTGCTCCTTTGAAATAGAGACGTTTCCATGGTCACAAAGTGGGGTTTAAGCACGTACATTTCAAAGTAGGTTTCAAGTACACTTAGAGTGTGGTATAGGAGCCCTAGTGTTAAACCACCAAATCACCCTCTTTGCCCGACAACCTTCGTGAGCTTTAATCGCCCAAGGACCTGATCAACAATCACAGCAGCAACAATTTTGTCCTTGGTGCAAATTTTATTTTCCTTTGTTGTAAATTTGGGTATAGAAATGCATGATAATGAGTTTTAAACAAGGGAAAATGAAATTTGCACCAAGGACAAAATTGCACCACAACATAGTCACGGTGTAGTACAATGGTTCTGGACGTGCGGTATACACGCTTGGAAATTTTTGATCGAAATTCGGCCAAGTTTTTTTGATACGGCAAAATCTCTTCGTGAGTTTTTATCCTATTGGTCTCAAATTTTTCCCAATAACAGATATTCGGTTTTTAACTTGTTTGAGCTTGCTCTTTCAGCAGTAGCCATAAAATGTATCAAAATGTAAAATTTGAATTTTAGCCCAATATTCGTGACGTCACTTTCCCGCCAAAAATACCGAAAACTGAAAAAACAAAAAGAACAAACCGTAGACCATGAGAGTATCTGTTATTGGAAAAAATTTGAGGCCAATAGGATAAAACTCACGAAGAGAATTTGTATCAAAAAAACTTGGCCGAATTTCGATAAAAAATTTCCAACCGTGTATAGTATTTTTCAAACACTGCTGTACCCACCTTGAGAACTTTTTGCCGACTATCATCACGTATGTAATGTGAACACAAAGGACTAATATATTTTTTCTATATTTTCAAGGCGAAATATTGTTGTTAATTGTTCGGCCACATGATCGGAGACAAATCGAACGAGTTTGAATAGCTTGGAATAATTGCAAAGTACTTGTTTCAAATAACGTTCAATTACTTTTTTTCATGGCGTTTTCCTGGGCGTTGTTGTTGTGATTGTTCATGGTTCTATTGATTCCGATGCGGTCTCATCGTCATGTATGATCTCATTAACTGTCGTCGACGCAATTTTCCCTTTCGTAAACAAGCGATGCCATTTTAGCGACACTTCGGAAATTTTTCACCAATTTTCGAATTATTTTTTCTTTCAGAAAAAGAAATATGCAACTAATTACCTAGAATCGAACCCGGAACCTCTGCATGCTAACATCCCCCCTTCCTCAAGTGACTTAAGGCTTGGATTTTTTATCCTTAAAGGACCCCCTGCAGAGATTTTAAAGAACCCCATTCTTTCTTGATATAATAACTTTCCTCGGTCATAGAGTTTAAGGGAATAAATAATTGACTTGTTCGATCAAAGGAAAGTCTCATCAACCATCACGTGATATTCCCTGATTGATGACGTCACAAAACATGTTTTTTGAAATGGGGAACGTTTGCATTCGGAAAGTTTGAAAACTTTCGCAATCAAAATGTCCAAAAGATCCTTTCCAATGTAACTCTGCCTTTTAAGGCGGTATCCGTCATATGTCTTGTCAGATATTTTGACATTTGTTATGTCACGTGACCTGTTTTCCTTAACTGGCGGTTTCCGTTGACACATGGACACGATTAAAAGGCGGCATTATTAAGCCCTTACTAGGAGTCATAGAAAAAGGAATAAACAAGATGGATATAATGTGACTATTTATTCCCCATTTTCGTTGAAAGATTTTGACCGTTATAAGGTAAATGCATGTCACGTGACCCAAACTTGACAAGAAAAATTTGATCAAATGGATACAAACGCGAATAACAAAATGCTTGCCAAGTTTCATAAAGATTAGATAAATGCTTATACTTGAAATAAAAATCCACCAAATTATTGGTTGAGTCAAGCCTTAACACACTTGAGTTCACCACTAGACCATTGGGTTGATCCGCCAAACCCAGGAAAAATTTTAATATAAAAGTTGCTTTTCTTAATAATACATCTATAATCCTAACCCTATCCCTAGATCTAACTTAATCGCTAATCTAGCTTAGGTCTAATAATCGCTTTACCAAAACCCAGTTTTATCTAATAATGATAGCCTACTTTCATCCCAATCCAGGCATAAACTATAGAGAAATGGCATCGACCATTACAAAAGGCTTGGTTGCTAATGAATGTTAACGATGGCATCGACCGCGTTAAAAATGGCATCGCTTGTTTACGAAAGGGAAATCGGCGTCGTCGACACTCGGTATCGTTTGATCCAAAAAGTGTAACGTCAATTGGGGGTTTCATTAGCAGTCGCAGTATAGTATAATACTAAGGTTTTACGGATTAGGCTTAGTTAACCCTCGGACATACACGCAAACTTGTACCTCCACAGTGGTACAAGAAGGAGGTGGTTGTTTGCCCCCCCCCCCCCCCCCCCCCCATACCCCGCTTTGGATTTTTGCGGTGTTGCAATGTTTTTGAAAATATGGGTGATGTCGCAGCTCTTAAAGGGTCTCACACTATTGGCTTGCCACCCTTAGACCTAACAATAGGGCAAACAACACAACAATGAACCCTAACCCAAAAAAACAATAGCAGCTGAGTTTCACAAGGTCAATGAAAATAGAGGCTTCTAAGAGCTGCGACCCTACCGGAAACTATTTTACCTCTAATGGTTAGCCCGTGATGTGCTCTACAGAATAAGGTTAATATTATGGGTTATGGCACTTCTGGGGATTCCTTACCACATCAACCGATTCTCTTCAAACTTTACCAAAATGTGTCTCAATGATAAACGAACAGCCACCATGGATACTTAAGACGTCATGTCCTAGGAATAAATGTTCTTGAAAAAAATCCGAGAAAAACACCTCGCCTTGTACGTCCGAGGGTTAATAGTTTGTTTATAATTCCGTAGAACATCTAGAACAGGCGTCGTTTTTTATTTCGTATTTACTTAGTGGTTGTTTATCCATCCAAATCTGCAGTTCTGTAAGTAGGGAATGCTAACGTAAACTTTTGTAGGGCGTTTTTCGATTTAAAACTTTTACCAAGTATTAAAGGCAAGTACCATTGTCATTTTTTTAGATTTGAGTAGCCCGCATGCGCATTAACCTAGTACAAGAAATCATGAACGTTCGAATGTTTGAATCCAGTTAAAGATTCCTTGCCTTTGATTTGCATCCATGATGCCTCCGACCGGCATTCTTTCTTGGACAAATACACTGAACTGAACAAAATTATTTACTCTATTAATCGTGTAAGTGAGAGTTGCTTAACTCTTTCATTCCCAAAAAAAACCGCCAAGATGGAATTGAGGCATCGAAAACTAACGCATTTCCAGAAAATATCGAGCAACACACATCATGAAAATAATTGCTAAAGATATTTCGTTTTTATGGTCTAATGCAAGAGAAAAGGAGATAAGAGAGCCATTTTCTCTTGTCTCGTCAAAAGATTTTATCCACAATGTTACTCTCAAATTAAGTGTCCAGTTAGGTTTTGCTTTGGGAGTGAAAGGAATAAAGGAAACACCGTAAAACCTTGAAAAGAATCCCAGTGGGCTTAATCTCGAGAAGGAGCCCATCTTGAAAAGAAGCCCCCTTCTTTAGTTTGCAAAAGTAATTTCGAAAAGAAACCCATCTCCAAGAGAAGCCTATGGGCTATGATGGTATGGGCTTCTTCAGTTTCGAGATAGTACTAACATTGTAAAGGAATGTCAAAGAAACGGAAATAAACAAATGAATGAAAAAACACTTGGTTTATGGTTTAGGTGATTTAATGTCAGTTATTATACTCCGTGATACAGACTGATGTTCTCCCTGATAATTATGATAGCGTCACTGTTTATGATGTTCTTGTTTTTCATGTTTTTTTTTTATATTAAACAGAATTCCATGGTTGAAAAATGTCTTCAGTAGTCCTATTGTTTTATAGTAGCAATTCTCAATATTTGCAGCATTCATTTTGATAGGAGGCCTCCGTCTTGACTTTGCAAAACTTATCTAGAGAAGAAGGCCATCTTGAAAAGTAACCCGTCCAAGGGTCCTAAAAAAAATGAAGCCCATGGCTTCTTTTCGAGGTTTTACGGTAGCCCTGTAGAGCAAGCTCTGAGCCCGAGAGCTTTCTAGCAGGCAAAAAGGAAAAGGTTTTAGATGTTTGGTAAAAAAAAACTATTTTGAAGACCAGGATCAATATAAAAAGTAACCACCAAACAGCGAAAATTGTTTTCTGATTTATTTACGTCAACAGTATCTCACACAATATTTACTCTACATTTGGGATTTCTTTAAACTTATAATAAGTTTGGGAAATACATAAAAAATGAGTCACTGAACGATCAGTTGGATCTTAGCTTGAGTATTTGTAAAGCACCCTTCCAGAAATTTAACAATAAATTGTCAAAGGTCGCCAGTATAGTTATCGTTTCTCCAATTATTGTAAAACTAATGTCTTACTTAGCTTGTCGCCCACAGTTTAGAAAGTCCCTCATCGCCATATCATGACAATTTATTTACTTTTTTACGCTGAATATAGGTTACGACACGCAATACAAAGGATCAATGAATACGACATACCAGCCTGTATAAGCTACATGGGTACATGTTGTAATGCCGCACCCAAAGGGTATGATTTTTGAGCCGTATTGATCTAAAAAATGGTTACATCATATGACAATATTTAGGTCTGAAATTGGGTACATTTTGCATTATGTTCTGAAATTGGGTATAGATCTTTTGCCATTTTGATTTTAAAAGGGGAAATGTTTAAAGGTTGGTCTGAAAATCGACAAAGAAATTACATGGTCTGAAATTAGTAAGAGCTCCAAGCAAATGGGTAAGGGTTTCTATGGAGTAGGCCACGGAGACCCACTAAACGTTTAAGGATTGCTTAGGGAGGGGGTGGGGGAGTTAAAGGGAGAAAACGCTCAATGCTCAATTCCCACCACTCTTTGGAGTCCGGTATTTTTTTTCTGTTGGGTTTAATGGGAGACTCATAAATCCAGCGGCACCATTGGTGATCTAACTTACCGATTATGGTGGAGGGGGGGGGGAGGGGGGGGGGGGGGGGGGGGGGGGGGAGGAGAGGCTCAATGCTCGATTCTCGCCACTCCGAGACTGTTTTGATCGAGCCTACGCAAATCGACGAATACTGAACACGATTATGGCTAGGTCGATAGAAAATAACAGCCCAGTCCCCAAGGATTTCACCTTGGACGTGAGGGACCTGGCTGCGGTAACCACTCTTTTGCAAGAGCGCAGTGTTTTAAGCGCCAAGAAATATTTTTCACCAAGCCACGCCTCTGTCGAATTTTTTTCTTTCACATCTATGAGTTTGACCGTGGAATCTTTGAATAGCAAGTCTTTGCCTCCATACGCAGACGAATTAGAAATTTGAAATAAATTCGGGTTTGACTGGAAAAATTCATCGAGGTGAAGAAGTGATTTCTTTATACTGTTTAACTTGTCTCCAGGTCTGCTCATGACAACCCGGGAAGGGATTCTGGCCAGGTTACATTTCTGAAAGGCGCCGACGTCTGTCAGAAAAAATATTATTAAAGCAATAAAATCAGAAAATTAGTCAATACGAAAAAAAATTAGACCAATCTTAATTTCACTCCGATGAAAACCTCTATCGCACTGCAAGTAAACCTCCATTTCTCTCAGGAATAGTCGAGTGGGCAATTACGTGAGCACATGCAGACAAATGAATTAATCTCCCACGAGAAGACGCGACGCGCGGGGTTAGCGCGCTCTCGCGAGATCGCCCGCTCGACTACCCTTTGAGAAATGAGGGGCTACTTTGGCTTAGCTGGATCTTACTATTTCCTTCATGAAATATTCGAACAAACTGTTTTCTTTTTTTTTCGCCATAGGCTCAATTAAGATATTGAAACGACACTTCATTCAAGAGCAAATATCGATGACGCCATGTTTGCTGAAATGTTTGAACCTATCATTTTTGTACTGTCTTTTTTTGTTTCTTGGAATCAAATGCTTAGAGATATGGAGTTGTCTTTTCCTTAACCTGTAAAGCACGCACCTGTTTTTATCGTGGGTGCAATAGGCCTTTATCACGCCCCGCCATTTTGTATGAAAACAAGATTTTTGCCTGCTCAACCTCGTTTTCAACTTTTTTACTGCGAGGCTGGGAGGGAAAGAAACAAAGCATTTTATTATCCGGGGAGTCAACATGGCCGCCGCGTGATAAAGGCCTATTTAGAGGCTGTGCCTCTAAATTGTGTATGAAGTACAAAGCTAAGCATTTCTACCTTACCTGTACGCGTTCCATCGGAGCACAGTAATTTAAAATCCCTTCCTGGATTAAGATTGTTGTCAATTCCCGTGAAGTCAAACACTGTGAGATGGTTGACAAACGCAACATCACCTGCGCCTTCGGTCAAACAGCGGTAAGCTCCATGATAACCATAATACCTTTCGGATACATTGCGTGGACAAGTTTTCTGATTGGAGCAAATGCCGCAGAGGCTGATTGGATTGTTGCCGTCTGGATTGTATTTCCTGGATAGCGCCCCTGGTGGTAAATATGATAATATTATCCAATTTAGCTGTTTAATGTATATATATTTGATATAGAAAATGGTGCTCACTGTGTTCACACTAGGGCGAAACATGTTTAGTCTGACTTATGCTGTGTTCACACTAGGGCGAAACATGTTCAGTAGTCTGATCACGAATGAAACATGTTTCACTGTCAAAAGTGTTCACATCAGGCGGCGCATTGCGCGAGTCATGATCGAAACATGTTTATTCTGAGCATGATTAAAATTACCTCACGAGGTACTTTTGATCTAAGCCGGGTCTAAGCCAGACGAAAACTGTTCGCGCAAATATTGTCACCCGCTCCTTGCTACCTTATTGGTACTAATTTTCGCGTCGCTTTAATTTCGCGATTTTCGCGATTTAAAAAATATCGCGAACTTAAAGCGACGCGAAAAAAAATTCCCGCGAACTTTAATGTCGCGAAATTTAATACCCTCCTATATTTCTTGTTTTCTCAATTTAATGAAGAAACACATGTCTACGTACTGTGTATAACGTGTAAAAGCTTTACACGACTATGGCATGCCTATAGATGATAAACAACAGTTTAACAGTCAAATGTCACGATCTGTGTTGCTTTGAACCTCTTCATCAGTATCGCTATCGTCATACTCAAGTCCTTTCAGCACCTCTTTTGTACAGTCATCGAAATGGCCATCTATCCCGGGTTCTTTGTAATTTGAAACGACAATCTGTTTATACTTTTCAAGTATTCCTTGTATTATACAATTGCAAAGAACGTTAAGCATAAGGATAATGTCTTTGACTATGCCTATGGTACACGATGCGGTTTCTATAGTTTGGTTTTGTTATGAGTTGATGATTTTCAGCAATAAGAAGTGTAAAATAATAAAATTCTCGACATAAAATGTTTTTTTTTTTTTTCATTTTCGAGAAAATTAATTCCCTAAGAAAATAATTTTGCACCCAAATCGCGAAAATAAAGACCCGCGAAATATGCCGACCAATTTTTCGCGAAATTAAGTGCCCGCGAAAATTAGTACCAATAAGGTAAATAATGCATTGACCTTCGTTTCCGAAGAACTTGAGAAGTGAGATTAAACCACAAAATCATGTATGCAACAGCAAGTTTGAGCTCTATTTTGTCGGTTGAATGTGCAATTATAACGATTTTATGCGAGCTAATGCCTGCTTCGTAAAACAGCGTAAATTATAGAACCAGGCATGAATCTTGTTTTGAAATAAACGATTAATGTAAACAATGAAATTGCAAACATGTTAACTCTAAATATGTTTCGTTCCTGATGTGAACATTACATTAGCTGAGTCTATCCCAGTATGAATGTCCGGCCGGGTGAAGGTAGTCCAGAAAAGGTCTGTTTTTGGTGAAAATGCCTGTTGTTCCGACAACCTGAGCGGAAGTATTCTTTACAATCAAGTACATGGTGTATTGTCAGTTGATGATGTTAGTAAGACTTTGTTTGTTCATGAGTTTGATCGGTTAAGTAAACCGTAATCAGTTAGTGGTTGCATGAAGACTGCAATCAGCGATTGGTCAATTTTTGACACTATTTACTCGATTAAACGCCGCAGATGGAAGAAAAATGACCAATAAACGCCGCCCTCGAACAAACACCGCACCCAATCAGAAGAATGCGGCGTTTATTCGAGGATTATAAGACATTTTAAAATTTAAGGATTAAAATTGACGTTGAATTTCTCTGAACGTTGTATCTGATTTCACAAGCCAGACAATTACGATTCTATCTTAGCAAAAAAGCGAGACATTGGAACTTTAAACATGTTTCTGTTTCACATAATATTTACAAATGATTTACCGTAATTGTTGTCAGTGATTTAAGAAATATGATTTTGAATAAACCCCGCCCTCGAATAAACGCCGACCTTGAATAAATGCCGCATCGGAACGCTAAAAATTTAATAAACGCCGCGGCGTTTAATTGAGTAAACACGGTTTCTGCTTAAACACTAAACCTCGTACCTAAATAATGCACATTTATTGTAAAGTTTATGGTTCTATTAGACTGCTAGAAGTCCCTCTCTGGATCAACAGTCGAGCGGGCGAGCAAATCACTCGATCGGCGATCAAGCAGAGAACCGTTCAGCATAATAACTTTATCGTGTAGTTTCGACCGTCTCTGACTTGTTTTAACAACAAAAACATTAAAACAGCCTGAACTAGCCCCAAAGGTAAGCACACGACATTCAATAAACAGTGCAAGAAAGTTATCCTTGGCGATTATCCAGCCCCGACACCAACACGACGCACAAGCGGTCACTCACCTGGAACACAGCTTTCCTGGAAAAACTCGGCAGAAGACTGGTAAGTATTACAATCTTTGAACTGCATCACTCCATAACCAATCAGAAACCCCACAGGAGCTGTCCACCCGACCGAGTCCCCCGCGGCAGGATGACAAGCTCTGCTGTTCTGCAAGGTCTCGAGTGAAATGTCTTTGGAAAGGTTACTCTTTATAAGAGCCACGACATAGCTAACGAGACCTTCTTCGTGTTTGCCATAGTCCTCTGCTACTAATGGTACAAGATCGTACTGTGTACCTGTTTGTATGAAAGAGCGTCAACATTTTATAACACAAAACTGATTAGGGGCGGAATATTTCATTTTTGAGAGGGAGTTGGGCATTTTTTATTTAGCATGCATTTTTTTCACGACTAAATTTTTGCATGCATGAATTTGTTTCACTAGTTTGCCGTTTTACTGTACGTTTTTTCTCCGTGCACGATGCTGATTTTTTTCTTCGGCGAAAGGTTTGCAGGAATTCTGTTTTTGGCAATTGTCCAACTACCCTCTCAAAATATAATGGTCCGTTCCTTAGGGACACTAAACAAAGAGAACGCTGATGTTACAGATGACTACCGGAAATCAAATAATTCTGATTCTGATTCTTCTCATTCTCACCAAGAATAGGAAAGCTTCTTCTGACACAATGACGCAAAAACCGACACAAAAAGAGAAACAATCGACTGTCGTAGTCAAATGCGACGCCCCGGACGTCGAAGTTTTCGTGGGATAAATATGAAAGGTTAAATGAATACTAAGGGAGGGAAAAACACTTAACTCCTGTCGCGTTTTCATTGCGATTGTTTTGTGCTTTTCATCTAGCTTACTCCCGTTTCTTAAAGGAGAAGTTCACTCCAGAAGGCACTCTTTTTTTCTTTCCACTAATGAAAAGAACATATCGAGATAGGATGCTGACCAAAGTTTCAGCTCCTAAAGAGCTTCCAATCCCAATTAAATCCTTGTCCAAAGTAGCCCAAAAATCGTTTTGAACGCCGCCATTTTTTAACCATATTTAGCAGCCTGGCCTTGAAATGTGACGTCATTCCGTCCAACTTGAAGTGACTAGTTTTGTTTACTATACTGAAATCACGGATTAAGAGGGTTTTCAAGCGTCCCGGCCGTATTTCTCGAAATTCACCGGAGTTTTTCTGCCCGTTAAGGCTCGAAGTTTCTATTCTCGAAAAGTATGAATTATCTTCCTGAGATTTTATACGGACCCGAGTTTTTTTTAACACATCGCAGCATCGTACATGATCTTTATAAGACAATAATTCTTCGCTCTATGGCGCAGACACACAGAAGAAGAAGAAAACGTTTGAGACGGGAAAGAAAAAGGTATATTCAATAGAAATTTAAGGGACTTTTAAGCGATGTGAGATTTAATATCGGCACAAACAGGAAACGACTGAAATAGTTTCTCAAGCCGAATAATTATACATTTATTTGGTTTCGGCGTTTTTTTATATACACAGATCGAATTGTTTAGCCAATAGGTCTTTGGTGCAGAATGAGGTGGGAGATTTTTTAAATGAATTTCTTGCGTACAGTTCTTTCTCCTTTTAAATGTTTTATTTTTAAATGAGCATGCATCGCTAACGCTTTTAATACGACGCTTTTATTTTATGCCGATTCTTGTTAAGTAACAACAGGAGTAACAAGGATTGGTTGCGATTCAAAAGCAAATTTTGCCGATAAGCTGATGATAGAAGTTTTTTGCTTCTCATAATATATTTTTTAAACGGGAATAAGCTAAATGTGAGCAATCAAACTTAATTTTTTATTCGACAGAAATAGCTACAAAAACTTGCATAGCAGCGTGCGTGTCGCGTTTCAACGCCAAAATTTGCATAGAGGCATAGAATTGGACAAGGTCAAAATATTTTAACACGCAATGAAAATAATAACTACAAGGACTATTTCATTGAGACTGATGTGAAACGCATATTATTGGAGGAAATATATTTCTATGTTCAGTTTGCTAGTGGAGTTTTCTTTCAAACTAAGTCACTGCTGAATGTTCTGATTCCTGTTATTTACGTTACAACAAAAACACCGGGAAGCGAAACAGGAAAACACTGAGATGTCAAACAGTTTGAATAAACTATGTACATTTGACAACTGGCTGAGAAGGAGCGGTACTTGTACAAAAAGCAAATTGATTAAAAATTGTTGTTTAGTTTAATTCACAGTCAACCTGCTCTCGCGGAAGACCTAAACAAATCCGACCATATATATAAAAAATCCCCGAAGCCAATAAAATTCACGACTTGAGATAAAATTTCAGTCTTTTCGTACTTGCGCCGGTGTTCAGAAAACTGTCACATAATCGCTACAAACTTCGTTGAAAGCTATATTAAGCTTGATTGAATTTACCTTTTTCTTTCCGGTCTCAAAAGTTTTCCTTCGTTTTGTTAAGGAGTAAGGAATTATTTTCTTAAAAACCAGGTTGCGTGGTTCGGTGCTGTGATGTGGTAAAAAAAAGTCTGGTCGATATAAAATAACTCATTCTGCTTCGGGAAAAGAGAAACTTCGGGCTGAAACATAAATTATTAAAGGACCTTGAAGGGCAGAAAAATTCCGGTGAATTTCGTGAAATACCGCCGGGACCCTTGAAACCCTCTTAATCCGTGATTTCAGTATAGTAAACAAAACTAGTCACTTCAAGTTGGACGGAATGACGTCACATTTCAAGGCCAGGCTGCTAAATATGGTTAAAAAATGGCGGCGTTCAAAACGATTTTTGGGCTACTTTGGACAAGGATTTAATTGGAATTGGAAGCTCTTTAGGAGCTGAAACTTTGGTCAGCATCCTATCTCTATATGTACTTTTTATTAGTGGAAAGAAAAAAAGGGAGCCTTCTGGAGTGAACTTCTCCTTTAAAGTTGCAAACTGCGGGTATTTTGGGATGGTAAAACAGCCGAGCATACTATATGAACGGTGACGCAGGGCGGTGGTCTTTCGCCCAACGGATTTTCCTCTTTAAGGAGACACTGTAACTTTCAATATTGCCCTTCAGACCGACGAAGAAAGTAGAGCTTTTGTGCTCCATCATTTTAGACGCGACGAATGCCCTAGTATGGAGAGAGCAAGGATCAAACAGAGGTCGGTTAATTTAGTGGTATAGGCTCTTTTGACCAGCTTTTTGGTTGGTAAAAGAAATGCCAAAATACCAATTGTTTCCCAAAGAAAAACCGTTAAGATTCAAGATGAATAACTCGCAATTTATCTCGCAATCTCCTTGAAGTTTGATCTCCCAACTCATTCATCGCAGCACAACAGAACACGTCAAAGTTATAACGGATTTAAGGCGTTATTCATGCTTCCTTAATTTACACTGTGAAAATGCCTTTCATATCCAGAAAACAAAAAGTGTTTCCTACAAACGTATACTGAGCCTAATTTACTGCGCAATTGTCTAATTGTTTGAAATATGTTTTGTTGAACCGCAAAACGTTTGCAAAAACAAGTCTCCATGACAACATACCAGCCTGATAAATATGCTCCTCTCCTAGAGTTATGACGTCGGCACTTCCATTAGCAACCATCCTCATACAGTTGACGAGGTTACCACCACTGATACACGTCACCTTTACTAGCGAGACTATATGTGACGTCACATTCATCAAGTGCTGGCATTTGAACATTTCTGACTTAGAAATGCAGCACCAACGCACCCCTAAATGACGGAGAGCAAAACGATTAGAATAACTGTGTAAGCCTGCCGCACACTTAAGGAAAGTGCTGAGCAAAATTCCTCGCGAGGCTGTTAGCTCAGCTGTTTTCTCAAGTGTGCGCTGGATTATTTGTGAGTTTTTCGCCTCGCGAGGTCGGGAGGCAAATATCTGTCGTGGTTGATATTTTTTGCCTCGTGAGACAAATTCCTCATCGCGTGCGGGCACCGCGAGAATCTGGCTGAGCCAAACTAATCGATCAGCCAATGAAATTGCATGGCGAGCTCACGTGATTTTTAGCTCGACATTCAAGATGGCGGACAGGAGTGTTTTTTTTTTGTTTGGGACAAATGCATCGATATAAGACTCCAAGACCATAGCCCCAGTCATACCAACGTAAGACACACAAAACCAAAGCCCACTAGACTGCGCTCTATTTTGGAGAAAGAATCACAGCACCAGCAAACGATGGACATGAGGAAAGCTCATACAGACAATAAGACCAAGGAAACGGAGAGCTATATAATGCATGGAAGCAAAATATGGGGAAGAATGGGATGTAAGCGCAACTACAGGCCCCCACCAAGTGAAGGAGAAATGTAAAAACACAAGACGATGAATTGAAAAAGGAGTTTTAGAAAAACGCCATAAGCATTTTGATTAAAAACAAACAAAACAAACTAAACTTCTTGATCATTGATAATTTGCAATTCATATACATGCACTTTAGTGAGCTCACTAAAAACTTATTAATAAACAACATAGATTGATAATATGAAAATATATTTATCTGCTCAGTAGGTCTGTCATTCTCGTCAGGGGCACAGTGAACAGACCCGGTAGAGAAATTAATTCTAACAAAACATACCTCCCGAAATAATAAAAATGCACACGAGAGACAGGAAAACTTCGATGAAATTGACGACTTAATTTATATATTATATTATATTATATTATTATTATTATATTATATTTCATTATATTATATTATATTATATTATGTTATGTTATATTATATTACGTCGTCCGCCATCTTGAATGTCGAGCTTGAAATCACGTGACCTCGCCATGCAATTTTATTGGCTAATCGATAAATTCGGCTCAGCCAGATTCTCGCGGCGCCCGCACACGATGAGGAATTTGTCTCACGAGGCAAAAAATATCAAACACGACAGATATTTGCCTCACGACTTCGCGAAGCGAAAAACTCACAAAAACTCCCGGGGGGAGGGGGTACTCTGCAAATTTTTGGGTGGGGGTGTGCCGCTGGGACTCTGAGACCTTAACCTATACTAGACCATTTAAGCTGCATTTTGCAACCCTATTCTAGACTAAACACCGAAAAAGTCTACCCTATCCTCGACCTATTCCAGACTCGCTATTTTCCAGAAACTCGTTCACTATCACAGTTATTAGTTAACAGGGGTCAGCAAAAATGCCGTACTGCCCGCCGTACCGATTTTTAAATGCCATTTGACAGTAAACCTTGTCTAGACTAAATTCTTCACGCAATTGATCAGTTTAGCGGAAAATGATACCCTATTCTAGACCAAAAACCTCTGATTACTATACCTTATCCCAGACCAAACTGCCTGAAAACCATACCTTTCACAGCGGCACATACTTATATAGGGCATAATAATCAAAATTAAAATTGCTGTTTTGTTCTCGCTACCGCGTGTAACTTACCGCGCGTAAGATAACTTTGTCTCACAACTCGGTTAAATTTTCCTCAGGAAACTACGAAATGAGGGAATGTATGGGTTAAAGTTTAATATTATACTACCGTAAGGTCCGTAAGCGAGAACCCAAAATGCAAACTTGCAAGGTAGGATAGACCACCAGGGGAGTCTTAACTTTTAATCATATGAAACTGTAGTAATTTCAAGTTACATACAAAGCACTTGTCAGCGCAAAGTCTTGTATCATAATAAAGTTTTGATGAAGGGGACAAAATTTTCGCTCATATTGGACTTGTACACTAGCTCCTGCCTAAGCCCAAGAATTTACTATGTAACTGTTATAATAAGTTTGAAAAAGGAATGATTGATTGATTAATTAATTTATTGATTGATTCAATATACCCGCTGGGCATATTTGGAAGGACGGCAGGATAAACGCGTGATAAACATAGCTGTTTTTCGGGCAAACACTGAATCAAATTTGTTTCTTTTGCCATTTTTGCGTTTATTTTTTGTAAGTATGCTGTTAATACAGACAAATGGCGTGATTTCTGAACATTGAAAATACAATTTATAAAACAAGAATTATACATTTTTGAAGTTGTTGGAATGACTAACAATAACTAGCACGTGCTGATGCCGAAATTTGTTTCCTTTGTAGTTTACCTTGCTCCATAAATACGATATTTAAATGCTTTGCTACAACTTTTTATATTATATGCATAAGTATTGAGGCACGGGCTCCGAGAATAGTTTAATCGACAAAAATGAGATAATTGGATCCAAACAAAACGCTAAACGAAGCATGCGAACGCCGATGTTCAGCTCCCAAAATATCCCATTTACCACAAGGATGGATTGCACAACATTCTTACCTGTTACGGCAAACGACGAGCTAAATAAATGTCCAAAGGAGAGTACAGCCAGAAATGATGAATAAACGATCCATGAACAACGTTTCATATGCATTTCCACTTGCTTGCGCTACTTAGCTATTACACGGCTAATTTAATACTTGCAGATCGGAACTTCCTTCGCCGGGCATTGCGGCCTTTTTTAACTGTACTTCTCACGTAAATTATTTGCCTTTGTCCATATATCCAGACAAAGTTTCCTTCAGCCTTGTTATCCGCGTGTGTGAGGCATTCAACGTAAATGAGATCAACTGATAAAACCGCTCCGCTTTGTAGCAGAGCATTAATATACATACAAAATCCTTCGTAATTGGGTTCAATCATGCATAAACATCTGCTATTTAGTCTACGCCTCAAACGTCATGATCGGATGATTTTTGTATAAATACATGCTGGGCAGGATAACAGATTGCCACAGATCCCGGCCTTATCCAACCGATCAAATCCGAGAACGTAGTTTCTCGTTTTGTGTTGTACGAAAAATAGGAACAAAAACACCGGTTTGAACTGAAAAAAAAAGACGATTTTGAGGTATTACTTAAAAGATGCCTTCTGCGACACAAATGTAAACAATATCAGTCGCTGATAAATTGTAATATGAAAAGATGAATATCAATATGTTCCGATCCCTTGACATTTTTACTGATTCATAAATTATAAACGCGCGGTAGAATGCAAAGCAGACAATATTTTGGCTATAAAACTTTAAAGCAAAACTGAAAACAGCGTATATTTTGTTTAGTAGAATATTTCAGCTGGCCAGACCAGCCTTCTCCTGGTATAAGATGTTACTAGATTTTTAATATGTTATACGATGTTATATAGAATGAGAATTTCACAATACAGAAGAATTAAGTAATACAGGATATGACGAAGTCTTTCAGACGGAAAGAGACATTTTTTTTGTGGAAGAGCACAAAAAAAGCACGATATCAATTATATCTTGCCTGGATGAGAAGCTTGTGTCGAACACTATCTTATTTTACATATTTTGTATCTCTTTTTTACATAGCTAGTTTCCAGATCCCCTCCTTTCCAGCCGTATCGTGGGTCAAGTCGACCCGCGTCGCGTGACTCGAAGTTGTGCGAGACCTCCTCGCGATGAAATTAAAATTGACAGCGTTGCTATGGCGATAGCTTCAATGAAACAAGCTACAACTGCAAATGGCAACATGGCGGCGGGCAGAAAGTGGAAACATTCGATTTAGAAGTTTGAGGATTCTTTGAGCGCGGTAAGATGTCCACAGTCAAGAAGAAGAAAAAAGGCTTGAAAACAGCTCCTTTTGATATTTATATTTACATAGCCTGCACGGGAGAAAAGTTCCTTCTGAACAATATCCACGCCGAAATGAAGACTCGAGAACTCAAATGCTATGCCGAGCTTGTCGTTGGAATTCCGTACAATTTACAGCGTTTACAGTACCTTGATGAGGGAGATATGCTTGATGATTCAGATTTAAGACACAACGATGTTGTAGCGGGTGCAACTATTAACTTAAAGCTCTGGAGATCGTGGGATAAATTAGTTGCTGCCGTGTGCCGAGGCTCCATCGATCAAGTCCTCCAAGAAGGTGTCGTCTTGGAGAAAGCTTGGGAATCTTTAGACCCCACGAGTTATAGAAACAAAGTTTCTATCGCTAAGGAAAAAGCTTCGGTAGCTCTCTTTATCGCGGCTCATCGCGGTCGTATTAACTTAATAAGAAGTTTAATAGACAATGCAGAAGCTGATGTCAACATGAAGACACCATTCGGTCGAACACCGCTACACGCGGCTTCTTCGCAGGGGCATTCAAACGCTATAGATTTAATGCTAGAAAAGGGCGCTTCCATGGACGAAATAGACATACAAGGTAAATCAGCACTGATGGTGGCAAGCCAGTGGGGGTTTAAAGACAGCGAAAGACATTTATTTCTTTTCCAGTGGCAAACAAGAGCCGCTAAAACCAAGCACAGGAAAGGGAGCAAAACTGTGATGATGCATCAACAGTTTGACTCAGCTTATCCTACGTGGTTAAAAGGACAGTACGCGCAGGTGTATTTCTGTCAAACACTTCCCCCGGGAGAATTTGCGGGCACGGGGATCAGTGCTCCAAGGAGGAAACCAGTGGAGGAAGCTAGCCAGTTGCAATATGATTCTTTTCTTGGTCAATCTTCTGACGATCTTCAAGATCAGCTGCCGCCTATTGATGGAGCTATGAATTACAATGGTAGGTTCGATTTCTTATCCAGGGGTGTCTGGCCGTATAAAGTTCCTTCCAGGCAGTAGTCATGTTGCCCTTTAAATATACATGTACATTCTAGTGATATCAAGTGCATTATCACTTTCTAATGAAACAAGGGGAACAGTGTTTGCTGCAGTGTTGAAAAAACTACTGTACTTTGTAGTGTGGACCCTGGGTTTGAGTCCCGGATACAATATCAGATGTGGGTTTAGAAATACATTGTACTCTAAAACTGCTACATGATAATAATTATCCAACCCCCAAGTCCCCCGCCTCCCCTCTCTCACACACTGGGCTCTCCAGTTTTCCTACTTCCACTCTGAAAATCAAAATTTCAAAATTCCAATTTCATCCAGTTAAAATACTGAGAACTGACATGAAAACAACACAAGAGTCACATTGGCTTTAACTTTCTCTCTAACTTCATGTATTAATTTATTTATTATTTAAGACAGATCAAATTTAATCTTTAGTACATTTTCCTAGCAAAAAATACAATTCTTGACCATTTAGAGAACCCTACAACGTATTTTCAACTTATTTATTTCGATATCCACCTTGATTCTAATCTGTCCTTCAGGTACAAGGTACAGCATTGGAGGATCAGGAAGACCAGTACTTCCTCAGATTAGATCATCCAAGGCTAGACTAGCAAGCAGGTACTGTAAAAATCACAGAGCAACCATACATTCAATTTCGAGGCATTTCCTCTCACCTCTCCCCAAGTTTCCCCTTGACTCATTCGCTCCCTACAGTCTCTTTAAGCTGCTTGTTTTCGTGATTAGCGTGTCTGCTTGCTGGGGAGCAGGGGTGGCGCAGTGGTGAGAGCACTCGTCTCCCACCAATGTGGCCTGGGTTCGACTCCCGGCCCGGCGTCACATGTGGGTTGAGTTTGTTGTTGGTTCTCTCCTTGCTCCGAGGTTTTTCTCTGGGTACTCCTGTTTTCCCCTCTCCTCAAAAACCAACATTTCCAAATTCCAATTAGATCTGGAAAGTGTCCACAATTAGGCTAAGCACTTGTGTGCTAGAACTCTTGGACACTTATTAATAAATAAATTTGATTTGACTAAGGACAGGCAGCTAGCAGTCTATACTACATATACATACATTGTATCTGTCGGGGCTATTTAGCCATGCTGCAATGCAGTGCAGCCAACACACATGGACTACATATAGCTCTGCCTTACTGTCCTATGCAGCTGTTATTTATAATTTTTCTTGAATAATATGTGATTCAGGGTAAAGCAAAGTACAGATGCATGTAACATGTTCATTGTGCTGCAGCTTTGGGGGCCAAGTGGGTCACCAATAAACCATCGGCTCTGATTGGGTGACTGAATTTCCCACAATGTGAAACAATTCTGAAAAATGGAAATGTAACTCGTGTGATTAACTAAAATCTTGAAAGAAATTCAGTTTGGGTGTGAGCAGCCATTACATGTAGTGGGAAGGAGTGTTGCGTAAACGACACAAATAACAACTGTGTACGAGACTAGCTAATACTGACAGAGATGAAACTTGAGAAGTGTACATGTAGCAGTTCATGAGAAAGTGGGACTGCAGTGAAAGATGGCCTCCACTCGAGCTTCATGTCACTCACTCCCATGCTCCACCCATCGGCTTTTCACAATAATTTTCAAGTTCTTAATAAACACAGAAAAACAAAGTTAAACAACATGGCAGTGATTGAGAGTTTTCATTTCATTTTCATGTTTCAAGAGTCCCAAATTTTGCCTGTAGTGAGGCTAGTTTATTAAACCGATACAGCCATAACAGATGCACAGCACACCACACAAACAGACGACGGTAAGCTTGTGCTTTCTTTAAGTGAAATAAAATTGGTTGATATCAAGTGTTTGATTCGCTTTTCAGTAAATCTCGTGAAAGTGCCAAGTCTGGAACCTTTGATGAGTGGTTAGAAGTGAAAAAATCAAAGAAACAGCAACAACAGCAGAAAGAAAAGGAAGATAAACTAAGAAAACAGATAGAACAAGAAAACAAGAGATTAGCAAGGATGGATGGTAGAAAAAGCTTTGAGGACTGGAAAAATAAAAAGGCAAAACAAAAGCTGGAGTTGCCAAACATGGAAAAGAGAAGAGATGACATAATTCGAGAGGAGCCCGGAAGACATTATAGTTTAACTTTTGAACGTTGGTTAAACAGAAATGGTGCTTTAGATCTCTACCATTAATCTTTTTACCCTGAAGTGTTGAATTTCAAACCAGTTTTGAAAGAAAATCAATTTAATTTTACAAAAAAGAAAAAAGCAACTGAGAAACTGACAGCAATTCACAAAGTCATGAAAGTACAGCTCAACTGATTTTTCTATGACCTGTTTCATCTGTGGAATCAAAAGTTATAACCGTTACGTTAATTACCATAAAGTTGTTACACTTTGTTGGTTATAACGTTAATATTCTGTGTAAGTTGTTTTGGTGAAACCGGCATGATGTTATGCAAGCGTGCCACATGCCCCCATTTAATTAGCAACAACAGGAAAGAAAACAGTAAACGATTCTGCATTTATCCACAAGGGGAAAAAAGCTACAAAACGCTGCAAAATATAAAACATATTGAACAAGGTTAAGCATGATAGTGAGAAATACCAACTGCATGAAGGCATTGGTTTGCATTTTTCCCTTCAGTCAACCTTGGCCTTGATAATTCTCGCTATCATGGTTTACTGTTACTCCTTTGAGTGATGTCTGTAACTGCATACATTTAAAATTTGGGTCTTTCTGCATGTACCGGTACCATGAACCACTCATTGTCGTCTATTGTTTGTGAGGTATTGTATTTTTGGTCTTGTTTTGCATTTGTGTTATTGTCGTTCTTTGTTCCTTTTGTTTTACGTAATATGTGCTCCGGTACATGCAGAAGGAACCTAAAATATATTAGGGAGAAATGATTGACATTAAATGTACATCATGCAGCATTTTAAGAGCTTTGACGGCACGCAAATGATGCGCAGCAACAGATGAATCTAAAACTAAAATGACAAAAAAAAAATGTCAGGTTGTGTTGCTGGGAAAATGGTTTGTTTATTGGTTAATATTTATTAGTATTATTAGTATAAGAATTAAATAAAATTAATGTCACATGGTATTACTAATAATATTAGGCAAAGCATTTGATTGTTTTGGTTATGTCTGATGATGTTAAGGATTTAAATCAAGACACACATGATCAGGATGAAATTTCATCTACATGTACCTAGACATAACTGATTGGCTATAAATTAAATAGAACACAAATTTAATTACTACTCACTACATATATCATATCACATGCTGCAAGCATTCATAATCACTTTATGTAACAAACCATTTCACGACCATTGAAGCGTCCTCTAAAATTTCGCCCTACAAATGAACCTCATTTATACACAAATGTACATACATCTGCATGACCTATTTATTAATCATTATTATAAGAACTAAGAAAAAATCTGTGAATTATTTTTATAAGTACAAATCTGAAAGAAAATTAGACCCAAAAGAGATATTTAATTACTATTAATAACTGTTATTTTTTATGATAACAAATTATATTACTTTTTAGACTAAGGTTGGCTGAATATTATTTGTTTCTTTGTAGTCTTTTGTATGAAATATTCTTGATTAATAAAATTAAGTTTCTTTAACCAGCAAGAAGTCCTATTTTTATTTTTGTCATTTTGGAAGTATTGAAAAGAAACCTCACAAACATTAAATATTGTCACCAGATGACCTAACTTGGTTACAAAATATATAGAAACTGGCCTATTTTTTACAGCATGCAGTTTCCTAAAATTTATGTTGATTTTTTTTTTTAATTTGAACCTGGAGATGATGCACCATCAAGTATTTTTATTCAGAAAATTGTATTTGCCTAGTTCATACTTTCAGCTTCAGAATTTCTTCATTATTATTAACCGAGTTATTAAGTACACAATGTAAACAAAGTCTTTATTTCCAAATAAAACTACCAGTAATTTGTTGGGTTCTCTACCATGAATGCAAAACTATCCCATAAAATATGTCTACAGTATCTTTGGTTTAACCCCTTAAGCCCTAGAGTCAATAATATACAAATTCTCCAATTGGTTTCAATACACATTGTACAAGTCATTTTAGCAAAACCTATGTATACCAGTACTAGGGTGAACTGATCTGACTAGTAGGAGCTCTGGCCAGCAGGACTTTACATCGGACTCCACACTAATGCTTGCCTCTGTTTACATTACACGGGTGGGATAAATCATCTCAGACTTGGGCACCATATAAACAAACTACATTTCAGACCAGTATGATTTTTTTTCTTGATTGATCAATGAATGACTCAAGGATCATACCAGTATCGTGTAAACACTCCATGCCAGTCTGAAGTCCGAACTGTAATCGCTTCACACTTTCAGACCGGTCTGAGTTCGTACCAGTCTCATGTAATCAGGGCCTAAGGAATTTGTCTGTGGTGATCACATCCTTTCTCCTGGTGTTTTGTGAATATTTGACTTGGTGCTGGTGATATTACTTTGAAGCCATAAATTATTTCTTTTCTTCACCAGCATTGCTCACTAGACTTTTGATTTTGTTAGGAGAAATTAGGAGTTCATCGCTCTTAGTGCTTAAAGGGATAACCAAGGTCATTCTCAATTTGGCAAGCTATTACCGGTAATAAAATTGATTTCTAACTACCACTTAATGCATATAAAATTAATTTTATCTCCACACCATTGACATCTGAGGAATTTGTCTTGAAATGCTTAAAATTTTAATATGCCCTATAAGTATCATTTTAATTTAATTCTGTGACAAATAAAGGATACATCCATTCGACTATATGTGGTTATTGAAATTATGCTTGGAAAAACTTCTGTTGACAGTATTGACTGTAGTACAGATAAATGGCAACAGGCATAAATCATGTACAAAGAAGGGATCCAGCTTTTTACCTACTAGAAAACAATGATAGTGACCCATTGAAGTGGTAAAGTTAACCGATTACTCCTAGAGTCCACTATGAAGACATGTAATAAATTATTGGGTTCTAACTTTTCAGTCTGTGAAAAAATCCTATGATGTGACCATTCAAATGAAAACCCTTCAGCAGCACTTTTGCATGGTACCATTTAAATGTTTTTCACTATTTTACAAACTGACATGTATTGGGATTTTTTTGAAGTTTGAATTAATTTTTGGCACTGTTAACAGTTATTACAAGTAAGGGTTAAGCAAATTTGACATTTGGATAAAAATGCTGCCATTTAATCAGTTTATAGAATTTATTCAACTTCCAAAATCGGAGAGAAATTGACAACCAAGCTTTTAGCCAGAAATTGAAAGCTGGGCATCATGGAGGCCTTTTCTCGTAAAATTTATAAAAGCTTTAAAAGTGAACTTTTCACAAATTTCTTTAGAAAATGGGCATCCAGACACTCTTCTGGCTAAATTCTTGATGACAACTAATGGCAAGGATGAAAAATGTATGTACTGATTGAATCTCACAAAATGTGTACTATTCCATTGTTGCATCAAAATGTGAACAAATAAGGTGAAAAGACAACCTATCTTGGTAAAATTACATTCCCTTAGGCTTCAGCTTAGTAGAGGTGAATATACCTATTTAGGCAAACATATTTTTGGGAAAATTCAATGTTAGGATTTTTCAAGAACTTATGGAAGAATGCAAGGACTTTTCAAGGATGAATGGAATTCAAAGACCTTTCAAGGACTCTCTAAAATTCAAGGACTTTTCAAGACTGTGTGAACTAAGGCTTTAAGATAAATCTTTTTTTTATGTGTTCAAACAAATTAGACTAAATGCATTTTTCTCATGATATCTTTAAACCAAACTAATTTCTTATGATAGTCAGGAGAGAAAAAGCTTGAATGGTGCATATTATTCAAACTACGAAAGTGCGGTGATCAATCATGCTACATGTACATTGTAATGCCCACCAAAGCTGTCTTTATACCAAATGTTCATACAAAGATGGAACAGATAGTAGGTAATAATTATTATATAAAGGCTCATGACCTGAAAACAGGGACTACCCTATACATGTACAAACATCTTGAGACATGCGTGTAAAAATCTATTTTTTGGTTAGTACAGAGTATGTACTACATCATTGGTTGCTGTTGTTTAATTTTGGAACATAATTATTTATCTTTCTTTTAAAGGCCCATGTTCACCCAATCTGCTTTGGGCGCCCAGTCTGATTTTCGCACAGACGGAAAATCGAAAAATCGATGCGCCAGCCAATCATAACGCTACATTCAAAACAAAAACACAAGCGCGCAAAGCAGATTGGGTGAACATGGGCCTTCAACAGAACTTTTCTAACAAAACCCCCTTAAAACCAACCTCAAATAATCACACCTCCCCCCCCCCCCCCCCCCCCCCCCCGTTGAAATAATTTATTGCCCTTGTTGGGGGCTTTTTTGTGTCCCCAGATGTTTTTTCCCAACAAAATGTAAAATTTTTCATAGCAATTTTATCTCGTGTATAGGTCATGTAGTATTACATGAAGTACAGACAGCTGACCATAAAGGAGCCAATAGTCATTTCACCTTTTTTTTTTTTTTTTTCATGATTTGATTTGTGTGATTTTTGCTGAAATATGCGTTGATTAGTAAATTATGCAATTTGGGGCGATTTGAGGCCAATAATTGTGTAAAACCGCACCATTGCATAATACATACATGTAAGCCCTGTTAAGTACATGTACCATATATCTACTGAAGTTTCCCTTCTATGCTCATTTACATGCACATGTAGACATCTGTCAGTCACTTCTAGTTATTGATACTGCAATGCATCTTTGAACTTTTAACATCTATACATGCAGTACCATTGCAATAAATGTAAATAACTTTAAACTGAAAGGAAACAAAACAAATTCTAATGGTTGAAGCTGGTGTTAGCAAAATTAATATTATGATCATGACTTAATTTCTGCTATCTTCCTCTTCCTTAAAAATATTAATTCTAACTTACAAAGTAGTGTAAGGTGTGATGTTAGACTGATTTAGGCAATTTGATTGTATTGTTGCAAAAAAAATTCCTATAAAGTTGCTTCTACCCAAACTAAAGTTTTTCTGTTACTGTACAAAACAATGTTCCTACAAAAAGGATCATGTTGATCTTCACCTAACACTAACGATTAAATTGATAAAATACCATCCTCATCAACAGTAGGGTGCTCCTCTTCATCGCTGTCCGGTATTTCTTCTGCCAATTCATTGTGATAAGCATGCGGCATTGTCGGAGATCCCGCAGAAAGAACAGGGTTATTGATAGAATGCATTGCTAAGTTTGTGAGGCTCTGGGATTTTGTGCGGTCAGGTTCAGCTCGATGTAATCTAGCTCCCATAGTAACAGGATTATTAAACTGATTTGATGGCTTAACTGTTATGATAAGGTTGTGACTATTTGCGATCATCATGTCGGTCACCTGATCCAGAGTTTTTCCCGCGACTTCAATACCATTTACCTCCAAAACCTCATCATTCACAGCCAATAAACCAGTGCTTTCAGCCAGCCCTCCAGGGACCAATCTTGAAATAAAGATACCCGGAACTTTTTCCAATCCACTTGGTGTAACACGCACGCTGGTTCCATCGCGTATGTAGAATCCAAGGGGTTTGTCGGTATTGTGCTTCAATAATTTTACTCGTCGTTGTGTTTCAGGGATAATGTCCACATCAACAATTGCCGAGACTCGACGGAAATCCTGAGGGCCACTAATTGATATTCTATTGAGGTGTGACTTGCTTGGATTCGTAAGATTTGATAACAAGTTACGTCTTCTAGGTACGTCTGGAGGAGCTGGATTCTCTTCTGCGACACTGCCTGAAAAAAGCCAAAAGATTTTATTTACTCCAACTTCCTATACGTAATATTTTGCTTTGCATAAGAGTCCCTACATGTATTAGTTATTTTCACTGTATATTTATGAGTCTAAATAACCCTTTCCTTTGGCTATATATAAAATGTTTGATACATGTACAAGGGTCGAACTTAATGTTTTAGTCCACTAGCAAAGTTTTGCTAGCAAGATTTTTTTATACTGGCAAAACTAGTAAGGTCACTAGCTATTATATTTTTTGCAGTCATTTATTTTTCCCTTTGGTGACTGAAAATATGGTAAAAATACCTAAATAGTATAAGTGTTAATTTTACAGTCTTCGATCTTTGCCGGCGTTGTCCTGTTGTTTCTTTGGCGGCTCAGGGTTGTCGGGCAAGACGTTATAATCGTCAGAGGTTGAGGGCCTCTTGAAATTTGCAGTTACTTTTAATTAGACATCTACAACAAAAGTGGCTCACAAAGCATGAAATTCATTCTCTTTTGTCACGTTGCTGATTCCAACAAAATGTGAATGCGTAGATAAAGTGTGCACAGGTTCTGTGTAAAACCATGCTTATTTTCTCCCGTAGATGACATTCGATGATGTCTGAATTTTTTGCCACAAAATTCTCCAGGAACGTTCACTTTTTCCCTCCAACTTTTATTAGAGAAATGCTTACTCGCAACAGTTTGCTAGAGGATATTTTTCAGACTTGCAACTTCCAAAAACCACTCGCAAATTGTTAGTTTATGAGTGTTAATTTCGATCCCTGATGCATATTGCATACATGTACACGTTGAACACATCTAGGGTTGTTAATAAGGGCCGGGGGTTGGGAATTTTAGCCAGTGTTTATGTGTTTGAACAGGGATCCATATTTGCAGTCGTAGCCATCCGTAATTAGAGTTGTTTACATGTATATAATAAACAAAATAATACACGGCTGCTTGGAAATATGACATTTCTCTTCTTGTGCTCAACTCAACATCTGACTTGCTGCTACACTCACTCGTGAGATATCAAGTTGAACACTCGAAGAGAAATTTCATATCTCTGCACACCCATGTATTATTTTCTGTATAACAAGCAGCAAAATACAAGCAGGAAGGATGACAGCATTTCTTTACGTCTGCCATAGTAACAGGCCAACATGCCAGGGTTAAAAATATGTCAATGATCCACAGCATCATTATTATTCTTAGCATAAATAAAATTATGATTTTAGTCAGGAAGTGCAATGATATTATAAAATACACAATGCAAATAATAGAAATACATTTCCTGTTAGACTCATTGCCATTCTCTCACATAATTTTGCAATTGTAACAAGCCAAGTAAAATCTTGGCTTGGCAAGTACAGTGTAAGTCACATGACATTAGACTTGCCTGGCTGACAGGTTTGAACAATGCTATTAAATACATGTATGAATCCCTGGTTTGGGCTTTGGCTACTTGGAAAAAACAAAACAAAACATGGACACCACCTGAAACCAAATTTTCACCTGCTAGTTAAAAAATTAGTGACAGTCATGACATCACACTAAAACTGACATGATCTAAGTGGACTGGCATCAAGGATGGTGTACTGGTCAATCTTTTAAAAATTGAATGTGCATGACAGTAAAACCCGATGTTCCTTGGCATGCAACTTTGCAAACTTCCATTGCAACATTGTTAATTAGAACCTTAATTTGCACAGTTTAGCATTTTGAAATCACTGCAAACAACTTGCTCGCTTAAGTTCTTTGCAGTGAAAAAAAAAACATTTTTGCAACATTCCAAGAAGAAATTTTGATTTTACAAGGAATATAAAGAGGAATTAGGAAATCGATCTTCACACTGGGAGCAAACACTTTGCAGATTCTTGGTAGCTTCATTTTCAGTATCAGCAAAATTGGTTTTGCTGACATACATGGGGTGTGTATACTGTAGTCCACCGTAGTCTCTTTTACATGTACATTGCAAAGAGTTGTTTCTTTCAATCTGTCTTATATTTTAAGTTATTCAAAGGATTTAAGGAGGCTCGTGAGGGTTTCTTGCTTTCAATAGTGTGCCTAAATGATGAAATATTAAAAAGTGACGCAAGCGGTGATATGGACAACTTTTGGATGTCTATACGACATGGATAATCTTTGATTAGTAATAGGCTTGAACTGATATTCAGTGGAAAAACAAGCTCTGCAATACATTTTGTGATGTTTTCCCAGAGATTTGATTGGTTGGTCTGGTTTTTGTGACTTCCACTTAAATTCCAAATATGGTAATAAATGAACTTGAATTGTGCAAACGCTTTAATTTGTACAATATGCTATTTCCACCTCAGGTTAACAAACCTGGGCCCAGTTGTTCAAAAGCCGATTAACGCTAATCCTGGATTAAAAGTTAACCAAGGATTTCATTTCTCTGTTTAAAAATGTTTTTAAAAGGTCATTTGTAGCTAGTAGTGAAGACAAGTTTACATCAAAACTGATGGGCAGATATTTATTTATTTATTATTTATTTATACTGATGGGCAGAAAAATTTCCAAATTGGAAATTTTTCAGTTGTTGAGTTATTTAACTGGATTGAAACTTGACGCTAATCCTGGGTTAGCTTAATCGTGCTCTGAACAACCCGGCCCTGGGGTTAAGAAATTTAACCTCTGGTTACATGTAGGTCTAATCGGAGCTTAGTTAACGTAGTCCTGGAGGCTAAGGTGAACCTTTCGGATTGCACTAATAATTTGTCACTTTGTAGAGCATATAAAAGAAACCTGCATGCGAAATTTAGGGTCTGAGAAGCAACGCGTTTCCGAAATATAAACGAACAAAGTTTCGTTTCCAAGGGTCCTTTCGCGGGAAAAACAAAGATGGCATACTGTGCTGGACAAGGTTTCATAGGTCTAAATAAATCCCCAAAGAGTGTTGTGTTGACAGATATCTGTAAAGTACATGTACATGTACATTTGTAAACTGAAAGATGAAACTCTCATTGATAGAAGAGATAAAACCTCCGTGTTCGCAAAATGAAGCTGTCTTTCACGCCAGACCTTTCAAAATGGAAGAAGCTCTTCAGCGCTTTGAACGAGCTTTCTGCGATAACGGGTAAATGGATAACAATAACAGGTAAATGTGTCCGTTGACGAGTCTTTATGCTCTGTAATCCAGTCGTCCAGCCGGCGTTCCGAAGCTTGTCTGAGTCAAGCGAAATTCTCAATGAAGCACCAGCGCCACGAAAATGATTCAAATCGTTTTGTTTTCTTTCACTAGCAGCCATAAACGTTGTCTTCATAATAACTGCGCAAAAATATAATCCTCAACACAAGAGCTCGAAAGAGCTGTCAACGCAATGGCAATTTGATCTGTTTGCGGTCGGACAAGGTGGCATTACCATGCATTGCATCATTATATTTATAATGACATTCTATGATTGGTTTCGCGGGAATAATGGAGTCACGAATAAGGGCATAACAAACAAATTTGGGACAATTCTCTTGTGTTTTTCCGCTGGAAAATGGTATTGCAGGCATCAACAACATGGCCGCCAGTGTGTGAGAAAGAAATAGAACGATTGTGGCGAATTTCTTCAAGTTATGCTCGATTTTCCCGGGAAAATTTGCTTTGAATTTCCGTATTAGTACGCAGTAAATGTGAATTTATGTGAACGATAAATCAGAAGGGTATGAAATTTGGAGGAAAGAAACTAGATGTGTTTACGAAAGTTTTCACCGGAGTGCGTCATATTTCTCGAGATATCGAGGACAGGACAAGCAGACAAACTTCATCTAAAGGCGAGTTTATATTATTGATCTTTAAATTGTCCCTTTTTACTTTTCAGTGACGCACTCCGGTGAAAATTTGTCTTTTGGCATGTTATATCTTTGGGACAATTTTTATTGCAAATGGTTGAATCCCCTTTCAGTGGTGGCTGATCCCTTAAAAAAGGACAGTCACACCAACCCCTTAAATTCCTTAAATTCCACGAATTCCTTGAATTATTTCGAACAACTGAAATTATTTTTACAATCTAGATACAATTCTGTATTAGTTCTGAAAATTTCACTCTTCTGGGATAAATATTTCTTAATGTTTCTTTCGAAGTAAAAAGTGCATAAAATCACCAATTTTGCCTCCAGTACTACCTTAACAGTTAGTTTTACATGGGCAATGCCATAACACAAGCATGAGGAAAATTTACGTTTACTTTTCTATAAGTTGTCTTTCCATCTTGTATTCAATCCTCGGTAGGAAAAAAGATGGCGACTGGTACATTTACCCATAATTCTTAGCGCACAAAAACCTTAGCAACAGGCATAAAAATGTAAAGAAAAGTTATAAAATCTTCAAACCTAGTCTACACATTGTCCTTAGTACTGGAACAAATATTGTAAAAATTTGGCTTTCTTTGTACCTTATGTGTTGTGTTAGGTCCACAAGGTATTGTTGTAAAATTAACAGTCGCCATCTTTTTTCCTACGGTGGATTGGTCATGACACTTAACACATTCCAGAATTAATTGAAGTGGTCATGGTTTTTGAATAAAAATTGTTGATCAATTATTTCATACATGTTAATAAAATTTTCAGCATCTAAAATAATTATTTTATACAACTTGCGGCCAATTAACAAAAAAACAGTACTGTGATACAGCGATTTTATGAAGAAACATTATTCAACGTTCAAAGGAAAGACAGAAAAATATTGAATCTAGAATTGATTCAAGTGGTCTCATTGAAATGTTTGAAATGAAACCTGCGAGCGAAAATTACTGGTTAGAAAATTGTAATTCTGGCACCCTTATTTTAGCTAGTGAAGGTACGTAAAATATGACAAGACATTTACAAGGTTGATTTTAAAATGAAACAAAATTATCGATCACAAAGAAAGTGCTTCGAAAGGCATTTTATGACGCAAGGGAAGTTAAAGAAGCCAAGGAATACAGAGTGGTTTGCAAATGATAAACAAACACAAAGTTTACGTCGTCGAAATCTAATTTTTATATTAAAGCGAATTTATCTCCAGTAAATATTGCTTCTATCACTGTAATTATCCGCTAAATGACAAATACTATAAGTTAAACTCACGAAAAAACTTTGAAAAGAATTGATTTAAGCTTAAGTTTACCAATTCTAAGAACGATGTTCTGAAATAATAAGCTTTAATTTTATAAACTGTCAGGAAACACGATCATTCGCTCGATGTGAATGCAATTACAGGAGAATTAGGGATAGATTTTCAAGATATTTGGTTAAAATTAAGGTTTAATGTTAGTTTGTGTGTAAGGTCTACGTTAATTACCTTTTCTTTGGACGAAAACGCGCAAAAGCGGTCGGGCGGTTGTAACAGCCCTCAAGAAATTATCATCGTTGTTGATCGGTAGCAAATCGCCGTGCATGTCCGTGTACCATGTTGTAAATGGAACTGTTTGAAGCTTGTGGATCGTCTGTACATGCTTATGGAATTCTTCATAAGTCTTCAGCTCCGTTTTATCCAAGGGAAACCTTCGAAATTCTGCATCAAACTGTATAAAAGATGGTAAGGTGGATTATTATTCAGCTTCGAACTAGATGGCATTTCTAGCTGGCTTATACTTTGCATGATTTAGCTCACATTCTATTTGTTGTAAGGATTCTAATAAAATCCCACGCTCACCTTGGACTTCACTTCAATGATACTCAGGTCTAACTGTGTTGGTGCTTTCCGAGATCCTCTGAGTAGCTTGGACATCAGGAATTTAGCGTAAAATCGTTTAACTTCGGGCGCAAAGCGACTTGCAATCGACATTCAGAACTAAACCAACTGCGCAGGGTTACTGCGCATCCGAAGGTGATGACGGGGGTGGGGTCAGTTGATTTGGTAACCGCTATTTTGGGCTTAGAGAGGAAATAGGAGAATTTCTATTCAAATTGGAACAAATTGTTCTGCTAAATATATAGTGTTGATTGAATCGTGAACTATCCTCACAGCAATGCAGCCCTATAACTTATCTTACATATTTTGAATTTTGTAAAGAAGAGATGGCATTTCACTGTAATTCAAATGATGTCGGCCTCACTCCCACATACGTGTACGTGTATTCACACGCAACGGCAAGATTAAATTGTTTTGACATTACGTCAAATTAAAAAGAAGCGTCATGAGATCGTAAACAAATTAGTCGGTAGCCGTTGTTGCATGAATGAATACATACCGTTTCAGCTCATTCTGAGTCCAGACGACACTTGTCTTCTCAGTTTAGCAAGATCTGTTATCAACGGAATTAGCAAAGATCATATTCTCTTGGCCGGATCTAAATGAGTTTTCGCACTCAGCTAAATATTTCCTGTCAGTAAAAAAAGACAGAAAAGATGTTCCAATTATATCTTTTAGTCTCGTTAAATAAATTCCGTAAATTAAAAAAAAAATAGGCGATTTAAACTGGCGATCAGATTTTGAGGCACGATCAGCTCCCTGCTCGTGACTGCCTTACCGGGGTGGGGGGGGGGGGGGGGGGGCACTCCCTTATATACGGTATATAGGTATGTGCCGCCCGATAGGGTAGGGTTTTTTAGGTGCTCAGTCCTTAAATAGGGTATCCTTTTTTGTATTTTTGGTATGGTGGTCCTTAGATATTCCTTAGATACATGTAGGGTCACTAAATTGCAGTATCCACCCCCAACGCGCAAAACGAAAAAGATATGGTCTGTTAAAACTGGGGGTATCAAATCTCAATTTTCTACCCTTAAATAGGGTCAGGATTTGAGAACCTTCGCGGCACACACCTATCCTACATTGTCGAGAGTACCCCCCCCCCACCCCCCCCCTCCCCCCGGGCTGCCTTATCAAGCCCGTTTATACAGCCGATTTTTTATGCGATTTTTGTTGCGCTCTCTAATGCAAGTCTTATCGGAAGTGTAAACTTGCGGCGATTTCCTGTGTGATTCGGGTGCGACATTTGCTTTGACTTGCTGTGATTTCCCAAAAATCGCCGCCAAGTTGCATCAGGTTTCGAACATGTTCGAAACCTCTGCGACATCACGCGACAAATCGCGCCGAAATCCGCCCTGAATCGCCGCCCGTTTACACATGCGATATGAAGATGCAACTTGCGCGCGACAAAAATAAAAATCGATAAGTGCGACAAAAATTGCACAAAGGCCCGTTTACATGACCGGCAGAGGTTGAACTTAATTTTTTAGTACACTAGCAAAGTTTTGCTTGTAAGATTTTTTTCTACTAGCAAAACTGGTAAGGTTACTGGCTTTTTTTTTCAGTCATTTTCCCCTTGGTGACTCTGAAAAGAAGGCCAAAATACGGCCTAAATAGTATGCTGTTAATTTTGTGGTCTTTGCCGTCATGTACTTGTTTTGCCCAGCCACGATTAGCTTTCCAGCTATTTGCAGGGCAAACCAAACCACCCAACTCTTGTATTGTTGTACAAAGAATAAATTGTTGCTGTTTCTTTGGCGACTCGGGGTTGTCGGGTAAGACATTGTCATCGTCGGTCACGTTACCGGTACTGTCGAGGCCGAGGGGCGAGGGCCTCTTAAAAAACACGGTTCTGATTTTTAATATTAGACATCCAAACCAAAAGCGGTTCACAAAGCGTGAAATTCATCCTCTTCTGTCACGTTTTAGTCTCCTACGCAGCCGTTATTAGGGCGCGTCACGCAACGAGGAGCGTTGCGTGACGAGCCAGCCCTAATAACGGCTGCGTAGGAGACTAGTCACGTTGCTGATCCCAACAAATGCGAATGCGCAGATAAAGTGTGCACAGGTTCTGTGTTAAACCGCTGGCAAGCGCCAACACAACTGAAACACGCCTATTTTCTCCCGTAGATGACATTCGATGATTCTCAATTTTTGCCACAAAATTATCCAAGAATGTTGACTTTTTCCCTCCAAATTTTATTAGAGAAATGCTTAAAGATTGCTCGAGGATTTTTTTTTTGACTCGCAACTCTTCCAAAAACCACTCGTATTTTGCCGGCGAGTTTACGAGTGTTTTAACACTCGTACCCTGAATACGGGGAATTCGGAAAAGATGCCATCGAAAAAGAATGGAGCAGTTACGAAATTAACTATGGGGAAGACCACAGTCGGATATCAATTCTGACCTAACGGTGTTTTAGATTTATCTGTGGCCATGGTTACAGAGTACCATAAATCCGGCCTTCGGGGGGACGGTGTGGGGGTGGTAATGCGAATGAAGCCAAAATTTAATACCCAAAAAATTCCCTTGAATAGAACCTCAACTAAAAAAAAAAAATCCCGATGAAACAAAACAGTTATGCAACCACAATGTACCGCGTGATCTTTAATATTTCCCCTGTATTTTCGTTTTGTTTGGCTCTTGTTTGCGATCAGGCAAGTACTGACAGCGAGCTACATGCAGTCGTTTCTGCCCGCGAGAGAGTTGGACATGGGGGTGAGGTTTTTGTAAAGAGGGCATTTAGGAATCTTGAATGATATGGTCAAAGCCTTAAGATAACACCACTGCTGTAGCAGCATGTAACGTGGAAGAAAACACAGACGGACAGTAACAATTCAAATATTTTTATTGTTAAATCCCTAATAGAAAATATAACGACAATTATTTTCAAGACATAAGACAAAAGAATATTGTTCCACAGACTGACTATTGTTGCTTGAATGCAGCTGGAACGAGATTTTTGTTAGTCTGTCTTCTTGCTCGCTTCTCTCTTCTGCATCCCTCTTGTTACAATGCGATCATACTGATACAAGTAGAATGCTAAGACGAGTCTTAATGGCCCCATCAAAACAACCTATGCAAAGTGAAATGAGAGAAAAAGATCATTGGAATAGAAAATCGAATTTTCGATAGCTGAATCCGGATTTAGCTTGGCTAAAACGAACACAACCTAAATCTGAACCTCCAAAATGTTCTTGGCAATCCCTCAACTTGGGATGTAACTCTTTCATTCCTTCATCTTATTGTCACTAAACCTGTCTAGCAATGCAATAAGAACCGTTCAACTGGTATTATTGAGATGTGTAAAGAATAGTATAGGGAATTTGTACGATCACATACTTGCGTGAGAAGTTCAAATAATGAAGAGGCTGGGGCTAAACCACAAGTTAAAGTCTTCACAGCAAATCCATCAAAACCACATGATATCAAGAATCTTCTGTCCTGAAAAAAAAAAAACGGTTATTGTCGATCAGTAAAAGTGGTTTTCGTCTTGTGACATGTTTGCTTAAAGAACTGTGAAGCTGAGCGCTTAAATATAAAACAAGATGCAGACTGGCAGTACAAACTGGTGTAACAAGGTTTTAAAACCAGTTAGAGAAAACATGCAAACTCGCCAAATCAAAAGCAATCGCCAGTTGGTATATACGCGTTTTCCCGCCTTTTTTTGTTTTGTGCTCTGGTTGGTCCATTACGTTACAGTTTGATTACTCTTCACCGGTCATCCGCAGCCAAAAATATTTACCAACCATTGTAGGGAGTGAAGGTTCAACTGCATTGGCATTGGTTATGATTGGCGAAATGTGAATTGAAATTGAACTGATTCAATTGAGTGTCAAACCAAAAACAAACTAATCATTCTGGTCAATCACAACAAACACCAAATGAACCAATTAGCCCTCGAAATAAATATATGTGGCCGGCACTAAGCTGTCCCTTTTCAGTTAATTGAGCGGGCGAGCTAATCACAAAAGCAAACTCGGTGAGACTGGAGCGAGCGAACGAGCCGAGAGAAAACTGGGGGAGAGGCCCAGAGCCCCCTTGGTTCGCGTTACTTTTCGCTCGCTCGGCGCTCAGCGGCCGATCGCGTATTTGCTAGCCCGCTCGACTACCCGGTATCCAGAGAGGGACTGCTAGCATTGGATAACGGGCGCGAGATTTTTTAGCCAATTGCATAGCGTAGCAATGCAAAACCAAAGCAATCGCGAAATTACTTTCGACATTCAATTGAAAACCACTCTAGTTGGTTTTGATTGTACGAGGAATCACTCTATTGGTCTCTATTCACTCGATATTCACTGAGATATAACGGCCGTATTGTCTTGTCTCGACTGCCAATCCATTCACTAAACTTTTCTAACAAAACTGCTACTTTGCCATATTAAACGGCTACCTCTCTACAATGGCTCGACAATCTTCTCCAATGGAGGCCGTACTGTAGTTCGACGGTACTGTCGTTCATAAGGGAAAGGAACCCGCAAAACACACGTGTACACGCACAGACTTATCAGCATTTTGAGTATATTATAATCAGAAAAAAAAGTGTTCAGCCATGCAATAACAATTAGCAACGAAGAGGCGAACATCGCTACTCGTGCATTGTTACTCAGCTTGATTGGCTTTTTAGTTATTCTGGGTAATAGAGCGGTTTTCAATTGAGTATCCGGCGAAAGTAATGTCGCAATTGCTTTGGTTTTGCATTGCTACGCTTTGTGATTGGCTAAAAAATCTCGCGCCACTTTATTAACCAATCAGAAGTAAAACCAAAACCAATCGTGATTTGCTCGCACGCGTTTTCCCGCGCTTGACGCCGGCTTCATGTATTTGCTTCGAGTTCTGATTGGTTCATAGGATTGTCTGCGAGTTTTGATTGGTCAGAGTAATTAGTTTGGTTTTGGTTTTACGACACTCAATTGAAAATTAACCGCTCTTTTACCTATTTTTGTTTATAATTCTATATTGAAAAACTGTTTTTTGGAAAGTATGATAATAGAGAGTGTGTTGTCAAATGTCAAGCTCAAAGAAACACAACTGAGGGATGCAAGATACCTTGATTCCAGTCAATATGTTGGCTGCTACTTGTTCAGGAGTAAAAAGGCCGCCAGAACTGCTGATCAAATGAGTCTCTTCAGGCTAAAAAATAAACAAACAAAAACAAAGAATGTTGTAATTCCTGTCAGGCATTACAGCGGTTTTCAATAGCAAAGCGCACAAATGACGTCAGTACTCATGTTTGTCTGAGTTTATAATTTATTCTTGCATTTCTCACAATAGAAATTCGTTATTAGGAATCCCCTGAGAGTCACTTTTGGTTTGTTTGTCTGAGTTTTAGTTCTATAAATAGTAATTGTGCGCTTCGCTATTGACTGTCTTTGTAACAGTTTTTCAGCACTTCATCTTAACTAAATTTCATCATTCAACACGAGTGCCACGCAGCAAAAACATTTTTCGTCACAATTTGAGTACTTCATCCACACGGCGGGGTTAATGATGTGTTATTGAGAAAACGACTGAACAGCTTACAGCGCTAAATAAAAAGATTTTTTTTTCTCACACCTTGCCTTTATTCTCATTTTCAAATCCTGGCGTGTCTGTGTCTGGAGGAAAGACCACAGAGACACCAATGTCGTATGGTTTGACCTACAAGAAATAGATCGTGGAGTTAATAGGTTACCAGTAACATTTCAGTTAGTGTCTGTATTTAAGCTGGTGTACCCCAAGCTCAATGGATGTTCAATGGACCGAGTATACTTTGTTTAGCATCAATGTAATCGTTGCATAACAGCAAAATTATAAGGATTTGTATGGGAAATAAGATGTCAAAATTGCTAAATGAAATAAAGTCGCCTTTGAACTCCCCTGCGTTGTCAACTTCTCGTACTGTTGTTTGTTGTGTTCCTATGGCATTTCTGTTGTCCAAGCAGCGATTTTAAGCTTTTTTGAGTGGATCAGTTTTGCACTCTAAGAAGCGAAGCTTCAAACCGCGACTAAGATGCCAGAAATGCCACGACAGGTACACAAGTAATCTTAACAAAGATATTTTACATACAATTAATTGTTTTGTTTGACATTTTAATGGTATTTTTTTTAAATGTCCCCTGTCAAATTTTAATGATTTTTGTTGGTAGGTAAGTTCTGGACTAGTACATGCTCTGCCAAATTTCATGAAACACTGAGTGGTTCCAGAAATAAGCACATTTCTGAGAAAGTCGCTACAGTGTACAACACTCCATACCATTATTTTGGAGTTTTGGCTTCTTACACTGTACTTCTAAATTGATCCGGAGACAAAAAATGACCACAAAAGGCAGGGTGTTTTTCCAGTTTTATGGGGCTATCGTTTATATAATTATTTCAATTCAACAAACATTTTTCCATATAACAGGCTGTTTGATTTTAATTTAATAATAAATGGTTACCTCCATAAAAAGAGCTTCTGCAAATCCTCTGACAGCAAACTTTGATGGGGTATAAGCAGTAAAGCCAAATATACCAAACTAAAAAGATGGTTACACAGTCAATTAATGGCTTCATTACTCCCAAGAGTGCTAAATTAAAATGCAAAATTTCATTTTGTAAAATATTGAAAAACAAATGGTACCATGCAAAAGTACTACTGACGAGGTTTCATTTCAATGGCAACATCATAGGATTTCGTCAACTGACTCAAAAGTTAGAACTACATTACATGTCTCTATAAATTATTGACTCTAGGAGTGAAAGGGTTATCATAAAAACCTTAAAAAAAGAATTTAACAAACACTACTTATAAGAAGAACACAATAATGTAATAGCCTTTCCATTTCTCTTTATTTACTGTAAAGAGAAAGGATGACCAGAATTTCAATTTTTTTTAAATAATACAGTACGTAAAACCCCGCTAACTTGTCAACTCAGGTTAACTCAAACAAAATCCACTGAATTTTCTCTTGGATTTGACCTCATTTTTTCAGTCATTTACTCCCAACTCCCTGCTCACTTTAACTAATTTTACTTTCCCTAGGCTTAACTTCACCTCAATATATATAACTCGAACTTTATTTAAAGACATTGGCTGGTAAACCTCATAGCTAATTGATGTGTCGAAGCCCAAAAACGCTCTTATAAAACAAACTTGACTTGTGACTGTGAGTGAATGATAAAAACACAATTACCTTATTAATCACTTGTAACAGGATACTTGAAATTCGACACCGAACCCGCTATATAAACTCGAACCACCGCTATTCAACTCAAACAATTTTTGTCTCCCTTGGTAGTTGACTTAGCTGGGTTCTACTGTAATCTAAAAACATTCCATGGGAATTGACTTTTTCACCTAACGAAAATCCCACAAGCAAATCATGGTCTGCTCATTCTGGAATACGGTTCATTGAAATTAGATCATTGCCTTATCAAGGCAGGAAACTACAACCCTGGCCAATACTTCTTGGGACACTCTAGTCATTAGTTGGGTTAGATACGTGATAATTTATTGCAGTTTTCCATAAGAACAATAGAAGGCTTACATGAAGAATTGTACATGTATGCCATTCATAAAAACCCACTTAAATATGGATTGGACACCCTGTTAATATGGACATTTTCCATGGTCCCGTCGGTGTCTGTATTAAAAGGGTTTGACTGTATTTTTTTGGAATAGTTTAGTAGCCCATAACTATTACGGAGGTATTAAAATTAATCAAATTAATCAAATGTTTGGTTCCATTTAAACCACCCTGTGACCCTTATGGCCAGAAGCCAATACAAAAATATTTTATTAAACTTCATCTATTAACATTTGAAAGCAATTTTCATTTTTAGTGACTAAAAAATTCATTTGATGTGGAGTTTAATCCAGTTGAGCTTACATACCTGGCCACCTATTGATGAGACAAAGACGACATGTCCTTTCCTTCTCTCTTTCATCCTCTTAATAACTGAGTGACTTGTGTAAACCCCAGCTAAGTAGTTTGTGTTTATCATGGCCTGCAGTTTGAATGACAATTTCATTGGTAAGTCAGGGCACATGCTCTTTATGCTCTTTATGCTGTACATACGTACAACAAGAGGCTCCAAACTCATGTGCATGCAAAAGAAAGTTTCTTGGTATATTTTTAACAAGATAAGATGTCTTACATGGAGAAGAGTTACTCCTTTCATTCAGTCATCGTTCCTGCAAACCATGTTGTTACTATTGAATGTTTTATAAATGAAGGCTGTACCACAAGGAAGCCAGTGATTCTTCTGTGTGTTATTATACATGTATACCTAACATGAACATTAGCCAATCTAATAAGAGGGGGGGAGGAGGAGGGGGGGGGGGGGGGGGGGGGGGGGGGGGGGGGGGGGGTGTTGTTGGAGACGATGTTGTGACACTTCAGTAGTAACGCTGTTTTCCTAACGTTATTGTTTAGAACCGGAAGAGAGAGTAGACGGAAGGGAGAGAAACCTAAAGTTTATATGGCAAAGCTACGAACCAGAAGTGCACAATCATGACACAAATGATAAAAATAAGAAAAATAAAAATAAAAATGGAGGGCAAACCTTAACTCATGTTACTATGTGCAATGAGTATACACTGTATAACAATATTATTGTAGAACTAAATCAATGAATACGCTGGTATAAATTGAAGGCTGAGGGCATATACAGCCTACACTGAATTTTAAAACATTTCACTCACAAATTGCATTATTTGAACCGAGAAATCACTCTCTTACTAAAGTAATGACAGGTTCATGTAACTTAAAGTAAAAGATCCAATCAGGTCAAAATAACCTGTTAAAGTATTTTCACCAAAAAAGACAAAGCATGCTACATGACTCTTTAGGGCAAAACGTTTTTAGAGGGATATGTTGATCAAATTGAATTTCTTTTATGTCATCTTTTCATATCTTTTACTTACTGTTTTATTGAAGATGTAAGCTGTATATCATTATGTAAAGTGTTTGCCATTATTTGAAAGTTTCAGCTTAAAAAGTGCAGGGACAGTTAATGAAGGAAGAATTGTTCAAACCACATTATATGTACATTAATGATCCTCTTTCGAGGCAGGCTGGTTGATGTGTATGTTAATATAGGACAACAATGCATAGGTGATGGGTAAAATCCGGGTGGCAGGGAAGTGACGCTAGGGAACCCCCCAGGGACCAGGAGAGGAGTGCCCTCCTGGGGGGAGAGCAGATCAGGTGGTACCGGGGGTAGCCACCCTGGACGTGGTCCGGATCTGTCTCCAGTGGGGTGAGGCCCATATCCCTAGTCACGGGGAACTAGGGAACCAGGAGAGGGGTGCCCTCCTGGGGGGAGTACAGATCAGGTGGGACCGTGGGTACCCACCCTGGAATGGATATTTCTCTGGACCTGTCTCCAAGGGCTAAGCCTTACTGTGGGGTAAAGTGCAGCCAAGGGTTGCACTTCCCTGCCGCCATATTAATATTTTATTAATAAGCAGTTCTACTACGAAAAACCTTCCAATTGATAAACTTAAAAAGACAAAGGTTTCAGTCATGGGAGGGTGGGGGGGGGGGGGAATTGTTATTGATGCTCGGTGCGAAGCGATGGAAGAATGAACTGGGTGGGATGCATGCTATTACATTATAGGTAAGAGCACGAGGGCAACATAAGACAGAACTGACTGGGACCTTTGTTTGATAACATCATACAGATTGGCTTACTTTGGACTTTGCTTGAAACTTAAAGATACATTGTAAATAAGGCGACTATATCAATGTCAGGCTTGACCTAGACCTTAAGAAAATACAGAAAGCAAGGCTTGGACTTTGGCCTTGCAAGGATACAGAGGAGTACAGAAATTGTAGTACCCTCTGAGATTAGCATAACCTACAATAAGTCATACACTTAACAAGTGGACTAGGAAAAGGATGTTACACGCCGACAGTGAGTGGCTTTATACAATTGTCTCAGGTCTCATTAACATCAGTTTATCGAATAATAAACTTGAACTGTAATTTACAATGAGTGTTATTAATAACTATTTAACGCTGCAATTGGCATTGTTTTCTTTTTTTGTTGATTGTCATCTTCCATAATTTATGCATCATTCATGCATATGTATCTGTTTCTTCATACAATATTAACCTGAAAATTCTCAACTGAAGTTTCTTCAAACAGACCACAAACTGCAAAACCAGCAGAGTTTATAAGAATGTCAACAGGACCGAGGCTATCACAAGCCTATAGAGAGAAAAAAAGGGATAAGAGAAATATTATACTGTACTTTACCATTTACTGTAAATCTCCAATATCATTTTAATACAAATTCTCCTTTCTTGTCCTAATACATATACCTAATTCAATAAAGGTTGCTTTGGTCATTGGTAATTGGGCATCAAAAGCTATTGTTTGGCGGTCACTCAAGCAAAGCATTGCATTGTGTTCCGTATGCCAAATGCCAATTCCCAATTCCCAATGACCAACTGCCAAAGCAACCTTTATTGAATTAGGTATATATATTTTTTATAGAAGTACAATGTAGTATAAGATGCCGCATATATAAGCCCTCCCCTCCCTCCTCCCCTCCCCTCCCCCCCCCCCCCCCCCCCAATATTTTTTGCTTGCCATCCAAAAAACCCTTGCTAGCTTACAAAGTAGTATAAGCCCTGGCGAGGGTGTATATTGGCATTTTATGGTGTAAGGGAATTCATCTTGGGCAATCATATCCTTAATTCTTGCTACCTCTGATCAATATTATACTGACAAATTTGATGCTAAGATCTATTGGGGCTTAAAGAGTTAACACACGACCATTGATTATTATTAGTTGGTAGTTGCTATCATAGCAACTACGAAGTTTAGAGGGCACTCGAGAGAGCAGTCGGCTGTTCATGTAAGCGAAATAGTATATCTTGAGCCCAACGTGTCTTTGTATTGTTGTCTGTTGGACACAATATTTTAGCTTACTTGAACAAGCTATCATCGTCACTTCCGCCGTATGCGTAAAGTTCCGGTGTATGCGTAAACTTTTTTTTGAGCGTGAAGTGGTGTACGTTCGAGGCAGGAAAAGAGATAAAGGAAAAGAAATAAAGAGATAAAGGAAAATTTCTTTGTGGACCTTGCTGCAGCTGAAGGCAAAGAATTTTCGTTTTGATGTGTTTGTCGAAACATCCAACTACTTTTTGGTCTGACAATCCCCCAATTAAATTGCCAGACTGCGTGTCGCCAAATGCTTATTCTTTGTCTTCTTTTATATAAACATCTGGCGACATGCAGTCTGGCGAACAGAAAAGATGATTTTGAGATTGTTTCTGTTTATTACATGTAATAAACAAAAATCCACTGTGATGTCCACTGCAGTTTGCTCCCGATTTCTCAACTCAACAACAGTAACAGCGAAGACAAAATAGCACTACTTTCTGAGAAACAACTGCGAACTATCCGTATGGATCTGCTCGTTTTAGTTTGCACAGCATGAAGTTGCTGTCAGACCATTTCTACTATCCTGTCTATGGGGCTGTCACTAGCAGCTGGCTCAACATGTATAGCCAGCGACTCAATGTTTAAAAAAGGCAACGACCATGGAAGGCCATCTTGAGTTTATGACCACCTAATATTTCTTCTGTAGGGCCACTGGCATGCAAATAATTTTCTTCACTAAGCAAATTATTTCGCAGTCCAAGAACAATATTGACCTGACAAGAAGTTGAGACTGGTCTGCGAATCTTGTTCCACAATTTTGTTTGTCTTTACTGAAAAGTACCTGGTGTTCAAAGCTAACTATGGAAAGTTTTCCATGTTTTACAGAGAGAAAATATCTTCTGTCAATCTGAATTTAATTGTAGCAGAACTATCCAGTCTGTCTGTCAGGTCAGGTTAAGCTTACACCTGTCTAAATGAAAAATTTACTGGACAATTTTGTTTGATGATAGGGTTCCTTCTGCATGTACCGAAGCACGAATGACGTAAAACAAAAGAAACAAAAGACAAAAAGTAATATACAGTAACTCCAAAACAAGCAAAAATAAACCTATAAACACACAATGTGTTCCGGTAGACGTAGAAAGACCCAATGACAGGCTGTTATTTGCAGCTTTGAGCTGACAACCTCAATGAAACCCCTTTGTTTCCCACTGTCTTAAAACTTGATGAATTCAAAACACATTCTATTTTTTCAATTTTTTTTACTTTCAATATGCACAAGTCAATATACATGTACTGTATATACCCTACACTTGGGATGAAAAAAGCAAATTAGGTTCTGGTCTAAATACAATGTAGTAAGGAAACAAAGGTAAAGTCAAGTCTTTCAGATTACATGTACAGGTAAAAGACTATCACCCACACAACTATTAGACCCCACACCTCCTTGTGCATATTTAAACCAACTGAAAAATAGTTGAATAAAACTGTCCTAAAGGTACATGCACTGAAATGGTCAAAAACATTTTCCACTACCCAAACCAAATAATATACATGTAAGATTTACATTTTTAGAATCAAGCAGTTGCCCTTTTCAGGGTGAGCAGATTAATGATTTATGCAAATTAATGGCAAAATTCAAAAGGGTATAGGGAGAGGGAGAAACATGGATGGCCTACATGTACTGCTGAATAACAGTTTCTGAGAAATGGAAAACATTTATATAATTACTGATCCTCATCAAATCCTATTGTTCTCTCTCTGCATTATATCAACGATTGCAGCGTGATTAGGAGTTTTGATTCCAAGTGTCTGAGGAAAACGGGGGCGGTCCTTTTTGTTAGCAAGGGAAATTATCAGGGGTAATACTAAATGTGCTAAAACAGACTAACTGCAATATTTTTAATATTGCAGTGTGCACGTTGCATATTAAAAATATTGCAGCGTGCACACTGCAATATTAAAAATATTGCTGCAGCAGTTAGCCCATTTTTACCACGTTTAAGGTTACAGTGTACCTTCGGGGGTGTCTCCAGTATAACAGCTCTAGCGTCTTAAGATTACACTTAATATACCTAAACCCAAATATCAAATTAAAGCTTATAAAGCTGGCTATCTAAATATGGAAACCATTTGGTAAGAAAATGAATTGTCGAATTTTTTACGACATCTGAATTCGAACGTCCGAATCAGCTTTAAAATGCTGTAACTCAAAGCGATTATTGTATTTTGCTAACTTGATTTGTTCTCGGGTTTCCGGACACGAAGCGCTAAAAAAACGTGTCGGCGATTTCCCATATTCAATTGCAATGAAAAGTTACAGAATATTTTCGAAAAAGGGAGAAAAAAAGTTGGAGTGATCGCACGGAAATGGCTCTTGACGAAAAAGTTTTCGGAAATAAGTAATTCGCCGACACGTTTTTGTTGATTATATGTTAGCCAAGCTTCTGTCCAAATTTGAGGAAAATCGAACAAATTCCCTTTGAGTTGTAGCTCTTTAAAGTGTCCCCTACAAGCGAAAAATTAACTTTGAGAAAACAGCGCTTAGAAAAACATATCGCTTCATAAACAAACTCCGCCCACAAAAGTTATACCGTCATTTCTCCGTCAATTTTCACTATTTTTCGATAATTTTTTTTTGGATGAAAGTTCATTCTGTAAACTTTATTTTGACGCCAAAAAAAAAATTTCAATAAATTTTCGATCTGAAGGTACACTGTAACCTTAAGTATCCCCCCTGATGATTTCGTTATTAAAGACCGTTTGGGTCTTACCCTTATTATTTTTGTCGCTAACATTTGTTTAAATTGGAATCCCACTATGTAATGTACAACTGAAGATAAAACTTTCTAAAATAAATAAACAGTACCAAGAAAACTATTCCAGGAGATATGTGAACACAAAGATATTCAATTTATTATAAAATCGTAACTTCTTTACACCTCATACAAGGACTGATTACAAACTTCACTTGTTTCTGGCTCAATGGATTTTTCCTTTAACCCCTTTTCTTCTTTTCGCTCACTGCACTTACGTTCATCATCTTCGTTAATACATTTTTCTTCATTTACCTCGACATTAATTCCAACATGTTTTGAAGTCGTTCCCTGCAAGATTTCACTTGCTTTCCTCTTAAGTGTCGATGACGTACATCATACGCCCTTACCCCATCAGATGAACAATGGCCAGTGATTTCTTGAATAATCTGTTCTGGTACACCGCGATCATACAATCGCGCAGCACAACTACGCCGAAGGGAATTATGAGTATAGTGTCCATCGAACTCCCCTTTTTTTCATAATTTTCTTTACCACATTCCACAAAGTTTCTCTCCCCGTTCCTTTTTTGTAATACCAGATGTCCCCTTTTGGCTTATGCAAAGCTCGCAAATAAAACATGTTATCGCTGACTTCCATTGGGACATGAGACATATTTCTTATACAGTTCAACCGGGCAACGATCTACATTAGTCAAATTCTTATATGCCGAACAACTTTCCTTTTGATACGCAAGTGGCCCAATCCCCCATTATTAGTCTTACTTATATCCTCGGTGTACTGCAAAAATTCACTCCCCGAACTCTGCGTTATAGTAAAAATCGCTGATTCATCTTCCGATGAATCCTCCATGCTTCCAACAAGTGAGCAGTCATGTCCAATATACACAAACAGATACGATTAGTGAAAACACCCTCACCAATCGTCACCATTGGTAAAAGATTACCATTGTCAAACAGGCCTTACGATTTGTACCATTGGTACGAATGGTAAGCTCTTTAACCGATCGGACTCTGGGTTGTAAAGTATGTAAATTTTTGTGAACATTCTCGTCAACAACAAATAAATTCAACACTAATGTTCACACATGATCATAGTTACATAATCCTCACAACAACTGAGGAATTGAGGGTTATGTAATCGCCACCGCACTGCATAGTGTACGTAGTCACAATAAGTGCTAATTTCATTGTTATAGCTGTATTCAAAATCAATGTAACAGCCAAAGGGGCGGCAAAAATCGAAAATATAATGTAAAGGGAGAACAATAGGTTAACATGATGGGAATCATGGACAAATTTGAATTACCGTATTTCCTCGAATAAGCGCCCTCCCCCGAATAAGCGCCCCCCTCCCTCCCCCCACCCTCACTTTCTTCATATTATAGTAATGATGCAAGAAAAACCTGTTTCTATTGTCACTTTATTTTTAATCTTTTAAGCTTCAACTGCACTGGCATCACTATACAATGTAGGGGATTTAGATTAAGCCAAAATAAAGTTGTTGTTCATTGAAAGAAAAACTTAATAAGCGTCCCCCTCGATTAAGCCCCAAATAAGCGCCCGGGCGCTTATATTCGAGGAAATACGGTATTTGCGCTGTGTGGTAATAAAAAATTATTGCTTTACATGTATGTGAGAATTAGTTTGCTTTATCGATAATTCTTGATACAGTCTGTATGCATTATGAAAGTGATGAATTGCTTTTCAACCGAGCAAAACCTTGTTCATTGATTTTTGTAATGCACATGACGAAACTGTGACAATGGGAGTATTTAACTATCACTATCGATCAAACACTGTATTATTATAAGGTGGCAAATTGACAGATAAAAGGACCATCGCATTGGCTTTCTTTTCCTTCTCACACACCCCCCGTGCTTCTCACAGCTATTAAACACTTAATGACTGGTTCTGAGGGGAACAGTGAATTTTGTTTCCCCAGAATCTTGATGTTTTCCGAGACCAAGTGGAGGGAAACATCGAGATTCAAGGGAAACAAACTTCACTGTTTCCCGAGGGATCAGTCATTAAGTGATTTGCTATATAGCAACACAAAAAACACAAGACAACACAGTTTGAAAAACGCACCAAGCACTCGAGATATACACAGTCTGATCACCTGCGCTAGCGGGCAACAGTGCAATGTTACCCTCTGACGTCGAAATTGTTGCCCGCTTTCGCAAATGTTGCCCGTTTCTAAGGACAATTGGCGGGAAACAGTTTGTTTGTTAGATGTCATGTGACCATGAATCAACTAATCAACGCGCACATTGTATTGAGAAAAACTCCAGCTATATAACAATGATAATTATTGTCTCCTCTCTACCTTCTCGCATCAAAGAAGATAGGAAAAGGAAGAGACTTCTTGCAGTCTCAAACAAACCTGTTGTATAGTGTTTTCTACATCTTGTGCATCTCTAGCAAGATCTACAGACAGTGCTAAGACCTGATTGAGGAGAACACAATATTGTCATTAAAATTGAACTGTAACAAAATATTGTTTTCACAATTACAGGTACAGTATAACACATCAACAAATAATATAACATTATAACCAACATTATCAACTGTTGTTGATGGATCTCAAATTTACATTCAATGATACAAACAACAAATACCTTTCTCTCTGGCACTAAATGCTTTCTCACTTCTTTTAATGTTTCTTCTAGTCTCTCCTAAGATAAAGAGAGAGAAACAAATTTAACTTAAAGGGAGGGTTTCATGGTTTGGCGCATGTGCAAGCTATGACGTAACCCATTTAATTTCATTGCAGTTTAGACCAATCGGAAGGGAGTGGATAACTCTGGCAGGAAATTTGCCCGTAAAAATGTCGCTGTTATTCAGCTGATTGAATGGATGATTATACATATCCATGTATGCCATGAAAGCCACCAGAGCATAGAATAAATCCTTCGGGTCAAAGGTTTTACTCGGTGTTGACTTTGTCGGTGTAATCGGTTGATATTTTCAGTGCATTTTGGTCATCCTTCGCTTTGTTTAGACTTATAATAGTATGTGATTGTTGAAGTAAATGTGAGTTGTTTTTTAACCAACTAATTGGTAAGAAAGCGCAAATAAAGCAATTATAATCTGTGCACATGCGCCGAACCGTGAAACCATCCTTTTAACTGTAACAGCAGTTCCCCCCATCATTTGTTTGTTTTAAAAGGGTAATCCCACAAGTGGAATGTCTATAAGCCATACTTTGATTGATCAAAGTGTTATAATTCATGATTACCAAGTACAACTACTGTACAAGTAAAACTAGTGAATTCTTGTGGTACGGTAAAAAATGTACTGGTAACACCATGTGTTGTTTATTATTTTGGTTGGAAAGGAAAGGTTCAGGGCCTCTGATATTACGCGATAAAAAATGGAAATTATGCGATTTTTTCGTGGCAAATTATGCGATAAACAAGGACTATTATGCGGAAAATTATGCAAATTATGCGATTTTTTCGGGAACTTTTTTATGCATGTTTTACTAGGTTTCAGAGGAAGAAAACACCTGTTTTAAAACGGTACTCGCTATCTTGGTGGGACATTTTGAAGCTTTTAGCTATGAAGGAACATCCAAAACGAACGACAGAATCCAAGAAAAGAGTCTGTAAACGAGCGGCCATCTTGGTTAACCTTAGTAACCAGGCTAAATAAAACATGTGCTCAAGAAATTTACGTTGTTACCAAGCTTGTTGTGGCGAAGAATGAACGCAGTTTCGATCAAAAGTGGCGGTTTGTTTATTTGATACAGGATAATTCAATAGAAAAAAACAAATTTTAATTTAAGTTTCTTAGCTAAAGTGATAGTGTATCGTGTGGTTTGTTCACATTATGCGATTTTGTGTGATTTTTTACGAATTATGCGATCGAATGCGATTTGAGGCCGATTATGCGAAATCGCACCATCGCGTAATATCAGAGGCCCTGAAAGGTTCAGGAAGGAGGGGGGGGGGTCCAAAAAACGGGGGCTTTAATAGTAGACAGGGGGCAGGGGGTGGAGGCTTACTACAGGATTTACAGTATCAATTTTCATCAATTGTCATTGATCGCTGTCAGATGGAAACCCAAGAGTTAGGCAAGCATAAAATGCAGACTGGGTATAAAATAGGTTTTGGGTGTTTTCTGCAGCCTGCATTTTACACTGATATCATTGATTGCCACAGATTACCATCAATTTTGTTCACTGTTCAGAATTAATCCCCACCTATATCCTGCGGTGGAGGGGGGGGGGGGGGGGGGGGGGAGAGGGGGGGGAGAGGGGGGAGGGGAGGGAGGTCGGGGTTTACTTTGACATCATCATCATCACTTTTATTTATAGAAGGGCATCAGGCTAAAACACAAATAAGGCTAAATACATATTCATATACTTCTATACTTTTCTTTTTTGTCGGCACCTTTGAAAATTGCATCCGAGGGGTCCTATTCAATCAATCAATCAATCAATTAACTTTATTTGTAAAACGGCTCATGCTTTAGCGTGCACTATCGAGTTATGGAGCACGTGGGAAGTTTGGAGAGCTAGCTTCTTGAGTGCCGGTGGAATTGTGCATCAAACACGACGCGAATTCTGGCGAAGTGAAATGCTCACGCTATCAGCGTGCACTATTAACATTTTGTTGGCTCTTTGAAAAATATTCCGACACCACCTGTGACAGAGGCCCGTGGGGATAATCGGATAATTTTTGGTATGTCCAAATCTGAGTTGCACTACAACTTTTTATAGTTCATAAGCTTAATTGAACTTAAACTTTTTATAGTTCATCAATAAATTATTAAATTCTAACCATATTCCTCGCCAAGACAGTCACGTTGGCCCCAGACTTCGCCATTTTAATTGCCACAGCTTTTCCAATACCACTTGATCCGCCAGTAACCTAACAATAAATATGGATGAAGCAAAGCTGTTTTCACGTTCATTCATATTTCATTCTGTTACCAGCTCCTATTTAAATATAGCAATGATATAGGGGAAGATTTGTGCGCGCGAAATTTGGCAAGGGTAAACGGAGAGAAACTTAAAAAAATTCGGGATAATCTTACCACCACATGAGCTCCATTGATTTCGGTCTTTTTCTTTGTGAAAAAGTCGAAGAGCAAAACGCCAAGAAATCCGGCAAAGACTGCAACAATCAACTCGAACATACTGGATCGGTCTAACAATCAATGATATTTCGGTATGTCTTCGACATCTTTTCGGATCACGCTGCGGTCGCTTCGGTCTAAAGTCGGTGGCTAACTTGGAAAATACTGCCGCTGACCAACGAGTGGCGGGCTGACCAGAACGTTGGTAAATATAAGCTAAACCCATGGAAAACAACGTGGAAGACAGAGGCAAATCGCCTCGATGGCCATTACATGATGTGCAATGACGGCCGTAATAGTACAAAATGGAGATGATACGTAATCATGAGGGCGGGATCGGCATAACATGTGCACAATCAAGATTGGACATTTCAAATGAAAAATTAGCACCCCCCCCCCCCCCCCCCCCCCCCCCTCCCCCCCTCTTCACCCCGATTCAGCAGTTCAGTGTTGGGAGCTTTTCGCGCGAATCCATCTTTGAATTGAGGGGGAGGGAGGTGTTATTTCTCTTTTTATTCCATCCGAGATTGTACTTCTAGTTGAGACGACCTTTAGCTTGTTCCAGCCGTTCAGATAGCGGGGAGCGAAGAATAGGAGCGCACAGAAGGAGGAACAGGCTAGTCGACCTTTCAAGCATTTTGCAATATAATCTGTACTTATAAGAAAAATACAGGAGGGGGGCCGGGGGGGATATGAAATTGACGGGGTGATCATTGGAAATGTTGAAGGGAACCAGGTGCCAGAAAACCTTTTTTAGGTGACGGGGCGGGACGGGACGGAACGGCTGTACACTTCTACATTTCCTTTTGATCCTATCGATACCTTCAGACTAAGAACAAACATTTATTTCCTATAGATGTTTGGAAGTAGTCACTTCCGCTCCTGGTGAGGTCATAAGGATCTCCAAACAAATCTTTGTTTCCTTACCCTAACAAAGCGATCTCCTTTACAGGGTGTCGCTTCTCCCCTGGGAAAGACAACCTGAGAAAGGTTGACCTGATGTAATATTAGCGTATTTCGTAGTCTGAAGTCCAGGCCCGTAGGGTGGGGGGGGGGGGGGGGGTTCGAGGGGTTCTAAGGAACCCCCTAAAATTGTTGAAGTCGGCATTTTTGGGGGGTTGAAAAGATAAAAATATCACTTAATTGGTTATTTATATTATGGTAGTGCTACAGGCCCGTAGGGTAGGCGCATGTGAACGGAGTTTCTCTACACTGAGGAGGTTGAATACTTTCAACCTTGCCTGTATGGGCCAGGAACGGCTTTCCCTAATTCATATCTAACCGCGGTCAAACTAAAGAAATTTGCAAAAGTTAAGCAAAATACTTAAAAGTTAAGGTTGTCATATTCATTGCCGGTTTAAAGTTTACCAAAAACGTTTTAAGCGTTTAAAAACTGTGAAATGCAGAATTGTAGGCGCCATTTGCCAGCATAATTTTGATCAGGCGCAAAGAGTTTTGGTTAGTTTTCAACGGAATAAAGCTCATCATTTTGAGAAAAATTAAAAGATGGTAACGTCAACTAATTGTTTTTATACATCCTTGCCTATATTTCTATTTAATATTGAATAAAATCCCACTAAATAAAACGAGAAACCTCGGACGTTTAAACGCGATGGAAATTCATATACATTATGATAAAGAACTAAATCTGGATGATGCCGTGGATATTTTTGCAAAGCTCCACCTAAGGAGAATGGACCTGCAGAGTGTTATATTCCATGACGAATAGTGGGTGAATATGCCAGAATGGCTGTGTTTTGAATTTCCTAGGCATCTAACTGGCACAAGAGAAGTTGAGGACCACCGCAGATTTTGCTTACAGATCTGTATCATGCATCTGACAGGATCGTTGCATTATAATTCATTACAAATTTTTGAGGAAAGGACACTCGTTGCAAGAGTGATCAATACAAGATTTTGGAATTCATAAAAATGAAAAATAATGAAGGAAAAGTGGTATATTCATAAAGTCCGTAACCTACGTTATTGCAAAAATTGTAAGAAAGATTTATTTAAAAAATCACCTTGCCAAAGGGCTCAAAACTCATTGAAAACGATGAGAGGAAAGAACATTGTTTTGTGGTGGATTTCTGGACAAAGCTCTTAGTCCCTAAGACAGTGTGTAAGCATTGCAAAATAATCCCAACCAATTCAAAATTTCTGAAACTAAACTTACCCCCGGGAACTAAAAGATATTTCTGTACTTGCTAAGACATGGAACATGTTCAGTAGTTGTTTCTTAAAATTTAATACATAATTGTATAACATGTCAGATAATTCATCATTCTTTCAATTTCTTTTCCACTCATCCACCCTGCATGTAATTTTAATACTTGTGCTTTGAAAACTGCCTAAATGCACACACTCATTTCTGAATACATGTATTTCAGAATAGATATTTATAAGTAAAAAACAGGCACCCAATTTTTCAAAATTTTCTGGGGCCCTTGAGCGGACCCCGGCCGACTGGTGCCTCCGGCCCGCCCAGCGCTCCGCGATGGCGCGTCACATTGTCCACCCAAAAAAATAAAAGAACCCCCCTCAACAGAATCCACCCTACGGGCCTGAGGTCCGAGGAAAAAAATAAACGTGAAATAATCGCTCCACTGAAGTCAGTAACACGCAACACAGACATTTACAGAAACGACTGGCTTCTAATAATCTCAGCTCAGTTACACTGTTCCAGGTTTATACTAACAGTGTTCTGCCCGACTAATGTAATTTCTCACTGGGAGACTTAAACGTAAGTAAAAAGCTTATACTCGTTCTTACTTATCCGAAAGTACAATGTAGGTATTAAATTAAAAAAGTTTAGTACATTGCCCCTGAAAGCAATTCTATTGATCATGAACAAAAGCGAAATAAACGTCCAGTTTTGTCACTTGGACGTTTACACTGTTTATAGTTAGTAATTATATGTACTGACCGTTAATATACAGTAATTAAACGGTACCTGAGTACAGTATTATATTGTACATTACGATGTCACAACTGTATACAGTAATCATGCATTATACAGGATAAACACTGAATGGCAAGAGCCAACGGACAACTGCAAAGGTACCGGATCCTGGAGGATCTAGTCAGCACATTTACGACTGAAGTAATAAACAAAATAAGAAAGGCTGACTGTACAGTTGGGAAAAAAAATTGTATATTTTTTTTCCCAACTGTACAGTCAGCCTTTCTTATTTTGTTTATTATACAGGAGCACACAACACTAAGTACAGTATTATATTGTACATTGTCACAACTGTAGGAGCGCACAACAAGTCGTTGCGGTGGAAAAGCTGTTTGGAATGCATTCGTCATCTTAAAACTTCGTAATTAATTGGACTAAAACCAGGAGGGATAAAAAATGTCGTGTTGGGTACGAAATAAGGTCAGCTAGGATTTTCGAAAGAAGATTGGGTACGAAATAAGGTCAGCTAGGATTTTCGAAAGGAGAAGGCAATAAGCAAATTCTGGGAATTAGATTCATTTCCCTACAAGTTTTTTGCCGCCTAAACATAATCTTCGTTGTGTGTCCCTGTTCAGTTGCTGACATTATTGTAAACATTATACACTGAGTCACACCTAGATGACACAGTTGGTTCCATTCTGGTTATACGAGTTAAAACTGGTAAGTCGTAGGCAAGGATACAAAACGTAGCAACAACATGCGTGTCAATGATCGAGCGATTTTCGTATGACCTTGTGTTCGGGATTTGTTTCATCCGCCAAAAGTTGAAAGGATCGAAACAAGTTTTACTTGTTTTCGCACTCAAAATAGCGAAGATTATCCCTAATATGGGTGATAAGCTCGTTCGATTGACCAATCAGAATGCTAAAAAGCGAGTGATGTCAAGAGAATAGCTACATTTTAGTGCGCAAGTCTTTTGATTTGCTTTACGTGTTCGCTAAACCAATTCAACCACGCCTTTGGGTGCGTTTTTTTTTTTTTTTTTTGAGGGGACATATTCTTGTCTATTCAAAAAACAGAATATGGTCTAAATATTACCACTATTCCTCTCGCAAAATATGGAAAAAAGTCTCTACTTTGACTAATCTGGAAAATGTTTGGTGCGTGAACTGATGTAAACAACGCCGGTATATCGTTTTGTTAGCGTATTCTCATTTCATAATGACGAAGATAGGTCCCAAAAAAACTCGCCCTTTGCCGAGCTTGCATGCAATCGATGTACCAAGTTTCTAGCGAACAAAGACTTTCCAGAAATCCCCAGCAGAGAATCCAACCAGATGAGTGATATAGTCATCGCAGTAAAAAGTAGGTGAGATAGTATACCAATGATCCTCAACATACGCATAGACAGGGTAATAGAACAGTCTGTCTTGGTCCCGACCTGAATACCCCCATTTTCCATTTTGCTTCATCCACTTTCTGCAAACTCCCGCTAAACGTGAGTTGTCATCTTCCATTTTCACATACGAGCCACACGAGGCGGGATGGGCATCCGTCTCACCGCTGAAGTACCGGACTACAGCGTCACCGGTGCTGTTTACGACTGTGGTCACGTGGAACGTTCTTCCCTGTTGTTTACTGCAGTGGAATCTTAGTTGAGTGAAAGACAAGTGCTTTCGCAGCTCAGTCATTGCGTTTTTTGTGACCAACATCTGATCACTGCTTATTCCACGGTACGAAGTCTTGACCGGCACCTGAGAAGGAGGAGTTGAACTTTGCAGCACCAAGTTCGAGATCAGAAGCCAGCCTCCTGGAATCAGACAAGGATTAGTGGTTATGATTAGAAATGAATTAAGTCATGCTTCACATAAGAACTATAGTAAACTTCATTGTTCTGCGGCATTGGCTCTTTCCCACATATAGAATATCTTTGGTTTCAAGAATAGAGGAGGGGCTGATGGTTCATAATTATATTTCATTATAAAAATACATAAAATCCATTTACGTCAAATATATTTTAGGAAATGTTCGTGCTTAACCAATCAGAATAGCAGAAGACAATAGCTACTAATTTTGCTTCTTTGATGAAGTTCCCCAAATACAATATCTTTTAAAAATTGCATGTTGTGCGATTGGGTCTCAAAACACTTGAAACCTTAAAAAATTAGACTTAATGCACCTTGAACCTTAACTTTTTAGCGGTTTTTGAGTCTAGGTCAATGAGATCACTAGTTGTAACAATGAAAATAGTTGACATTCCATCGTGCATTGTCGTTCAGCACTAACCTTCTTATGCGGATAATTACTTAACAACTTTGTTGCATGCGACATGCTTACGGCATGCTTACGACATGGCTTGAGTTGATTTACACGGAGTAATTCGTGTTGTAAGCACGTCGTAAGCATGTTTTAAGCGTGTCGCATGCAACAAAGTTGTACCGTGTTAATCGGCCCTTAGACTTCTGAGGGTGGAAAAAACAAAACAAACAAACAAAAAAATCTAATTGACTCTCGAAAGAAATTTAGCGATTATTTTGGTTTTGCAACCCTGCGCTTTTTGATTGGTTAAAAAATTTCGCGCCACCTTCTCAATCAATCAAATATGTAAAGGAAACCAATCGTAACTTTTTTCGCACGCGTTTCCTTGTGCTACGCTCTGGCTGCATGCATGTATTTGCTTGGTGTTCTGATTGCTTCATTTGATAATCTGCGTCTGTTGTGATTGGTCAGCTTTGGTTTAACGACTCTCAATTGAAAACCGTTCTAATAATGTTTGTTCTCTTCACTTAAAAAGAAAATATTTATTTGTGGTCATTTTTACATGTCTCTCGAGCTGATACCACCTCCTGAAGCGAATTCAAGTTACATCCATCTTAGGTCCATCCAGCACCGTTTAAACTCGATCAGATCGCATCAAGACTAGATGAATTCGAAATTGATATAAAATAAGTGTAAATGACTTCTCTATCTGTTGTATTTTTATTAAGTTATACCGAAAACAGCTGCCATCCAAACAAGCGCCGAGCGGGCGTTTTCAGTAATAATAGAATAAAACGTACCAGTTGTTCAAAACATTATTTGACCATGTTGTAACATTTTCTGAAAATGTGTTTGTCGATTGTCTTGGAGATATCATAACCTGCGTTGCTTGTGGGATCGTTGCCGCGCGAAGACAAATTAAAGCTTTGGCAATTGATTAAGCAGCGAAAAAAAGCGATAAACCTGCGTGGATTATGATCTAGCCCCCTTTGCAGCAGATACGTTTATTTATTTATTTATTTATTTATGTATTTATTTATTTATTTTTATTTTTTAAATGCCTGGGGCTCAAATCAGAAAAGCAGAGAGAGGGGTAGGGTAGGGTAGAAAAGGCGAGGTTGTCGCTCAATCCTTTTAGCTGTCGTACAGTCATGTGTTCCTCTCCTTGTCCACAAGAAGAGGCAAGTTAATCGAGTTGCATGTACGTCCGTCTAATAATATTTTAAGAGTAGTTATTTGAGAAAGTGGTGCAAAGTTGGAAATGAAAATTTTTAATCCCCCTTGATTTTTTGTGTGGAGGTAGGCTACCTGGGGGGATGAACAAAAACAACCATATTAAGGTCAGCCGATGTATTGTTGCGTTGCCATGGTAACCGCGATTGATCATGCCAGCCCCCGTGTTTTGATAAAAAAATTCACTCTCAAGTAGGCAATTTTTTGGAGTCTCGTTCTCAGGTGCGTGGAAACTAATTCAAATGAAATTCCATCAGATAGTTGAGCCATCATTCTAGTTTATAAAAGTTGCTGTTAACATACTTTGTTTTATATTAACAAGGAGAAAATGGTCGCTCTACAAAGTACATGTCAGCCATTTTGACAAACAGCAAAATCAAGGACAACTATTTTCGCAATTTCTCTCAAAGTGCTTTTTTCCCAGAGACCAAATTAGCAGTAGAGCTTACAAACATGTTGAAGTTTCTCAATATTTTAAAATCTTTTTGGAGAAAACTACTCTATGTCCATGGGAGTTGAACACATTTGAGGCAAATTTGACAAAACTCCAAAATTGGCTATTTTGAAGCTTAATTATTCAGCGAATTATTTCGCCCCAAAAGACTTTAGAGAGACTGTTTAAGCGCCAAAAGTATTCATTACTTTCTTGTCTGCATGCTAACCATGTTTGATATATGAGGTTTCGGCCACTAAACTTATTTATCTCAGGTATTGATATATTTATGAATCTGGTATTCCTTGATTTGAGCCGAGAAAAAAGTGCATGACACTAAGGATGAAAGCTTTGAGAAGAAATCGACCAATATACCCCGAATATAACTGGCAAAAAGAAAATTGGTACGGTGCAGCCAGACAATTATGTTGCTCATTTATTGATCAGTATTTTGTTATAGGCTTATCATGTTACAATGTTACCGGGCCGTAATCAGAATCTTGTTGAATGGGTGTGGCTCACAGATTTATTTGTTATTTGTTACCTAAAACAACACATCTCATGTTCTAACGGAGGTCATTTTAGATTTTAGCATTCTAAGCGGTACCAATCTACAAATTTTGACCCCTAAAAGGTACGACGAGCACCCCCGTCATTTTATATTGGAGTCCCCACCCCGACGCGAATCCCAGTTTCAAGTAAATACGGGATCCTTTAGAATCAACGCAATATTGACTGTGAACGATAAGGAAAAATTCTACTGGCGCAGGCCTTTATGGGAGCTGCACGGGTTTGCAGATAAAAGACTGAACAGGGCATTGACGTATGTCGCCTTCTTTCTTCTGACATGCCCTGAAATATTCCATTTATTCACCTACACGGCAAAGAATCAGATCCATCTCGTCGCGGATTTCATCCCGGTTTTTACGAAGTCCATAGCATTTCATGTGCTTAGAAATATCCCTGTCACATTCGCTAAGTGCTATGTTGTTTCCTCTGTATTCAGTAATCTCCCCTTTGGGATTTGAAAAAGAGCAACTTTCCATAGTTTGAATGTTGTCCCGACAGAATATTTGATTACGAGAAGTTAAAGCATGTAACCGTGGACGACAATCCTGCTGGGATACGTTGGATCAAACTAGTGGTCTGATCGGTTTAACAAGTGAAAATAGTATAGAAGCAAAGACCGATACAACATATCTACGTTTTATCGGTCTTTGCTTCTAGATTATTCGTTCTGCAATATGCAAATCTTCTGTATCCCTTTTTTTTTCTGGTGCACCTTTACTTCCGGTAAGGCCTTCCGTATCGGTCCCCCCCCCCCCCCCCCCCCCCCCCCCCCCAAGAAATAAATAAATAAAATAAATAAATAAATAAATACTAAAACAATTATTCGGAATAACAAGAAACGATAGAAAACAGAAACGAAAAATAAGAAAACATAAAAAAGTAGGAAAATTTGGGCCAGTAGCAATTTGCTTTAGGACCAAAGGGTAGTCGACGGTTCGTCTTTCCCAGCCCATCTATTAATTGAGCGGTGGATGAACAATAGTATCTTAGTTCTAACTTTGTAACTTCTGATGTGAATGTAAAATGAAAAATAAACAATAACATTCCTCGCTTGCACTTTGCCATCTGAATCCCAGTAAGTTATCAAAAAGCATTTAATTTAAAACAGTAACAAATATAACCAATGAAGGTGGAAGAGAATTATTGCGTTACGCAAAAGCAATGTACGCTTTCTTTTATGTTCTTCCCCATTGTAAAAGGAGTCAATATTACTACATCAAAAGTCAATTCTTTCTGTATCGCTAAACCCATGAGATATCATTCTAAAGGAACAAATAAAACTGAAAATAGACAAAAACAGAAAAAGAGAAGAACAACAAGGCTGACATCCGGTCAGCAGGCAGTAATTGCTCCTTGTATTTCCGGTCTGCACGTTCACTCGACAACAGCTTCTCGGCTTCTCAACTAAGTCGATCCACGAGTCGATTTAAGCCTATTATTTTATTCTGGATTGGTTACAGACTAGTATTTGATTTATAGTGCAGTGTTAGTGATGCATTTATTTTACTCTCTGGATGGATTGTACTGATCAATTTTATTCCATGGATGGCAGAAACCACGAAAAGCGCGACTGTGTTTTGACCGAGTGAATAGGCCATTTCCGAGTTACGTTATGCCTCGTTGTCAAAGCGAGGCTAGGTGCACAACCTTTCATATGAAAATTTTTTTTTATTCAAATGCAAATAAAACTCATCTTCATATGAAAGGTTGTGCACCTAGCCCCGCTTTGACAACGAGGCATAACGTAACTCGGAAATGGCCTATTCTTCTTCCATTACATATCAGATTATATGCGGACCAATGATCCATCGTCTGTGCTTTAAACCACTCTAAAGTGGATGTTCGATGGGGGAAACGGTTGTGACCTGTCTGCTAGAGTCTGCTAGATTTGGCCAAGAAAACGGTGCGACCGACCGAGAGACTTGCGCGATAAAAGCACGCTGTAGAAATTACCAAACCTTATGCAAGCTAGGCTTTGTATCAATTTAAAATTCAATAAAGTCAACGAAACCTCATTTATCAAACATAGTTAGCAGACAAGATAGTAATACTTTTGGCGCTTAAACGGTCTCTCTAAAGTCTTTTGGGCGAAATAATTCGCTGAAATTTGCCTCAAATGTGTTCAATTCCCATGGCCATAGACTGATAGCGTTCCCCCCAAAATATTATATGATATTCGAGAAAATTCAACATGTTTGTAAACTCTGCTGCTAATTTGATCTCTGGGAAAAGAGCACTTTGAGAGAAATTGTGAAAATAGTTGTCCTTGATTTTTCTGTTTGTCAAAATGGCTGACAGGCAACATTGTAGAGCGATTATTTTCTCCTTGTTAATATAAAACAAAATATGCTAACGGCAACGTACTTTTATAAACTAGGAGGATGGCTCTGCTCTCTGATAGAATTTCATTTGAATTTGTTTCCACGCACCCGAGAACGAGACTCCGAAAAGTTTACCACTTGAGAGTGGAATTTTTTTATCAAAACATGGGCCTGAGGCTGGCATGATCAATCGCGGTTACCATGGCAATGATACATCTGCTGACCCTAATATGGTTGTTTTTGTTCATTCTCCCAGGTAACCTACCTCCAAACAAAAAAGTGAAGTGGGGTTAAAAATTTTCATTTTCAACTTTGCACCACTTTCTCCGAGAACTACTCTTAAGACTTACCCCCGTCAGTTGTCATGTCACAGAAGACTTTTAAAGGGTTTCCATTCTTCTCAGGGTCGATCCAGTACTCGCCGTCTCCTCTCGATTCGCCAGAGTCCAGGATGTCTTTACAGGAATGACCAGGGTAAAGGGATTTTGAGCCTATCAGGGCTGCAACGAGTTCACATCAGTGAATCAGTTGTGTTACTTTCAAACGGGTTGGGTTAGACAAAACAAAACAAAAGAAAGAAAGAAAGAAAGAAAGAAAGAAAGAAAGAAAGAAAGAAAGAAAGAAAGAAAGAAAGAAAGAAAGAAAGAAAGAAAGAAGGAAAGAAAGAAAGGAAGGAAGAAAGAAAGAAAGAAAGAAAGAAACAAAGAAACAAAGAAACAAAGAAAGAAAGAAAGAAAGAAAGAAACAAACAAACAAACAAAGAAAGAAAGAAAGAAAGAAAGAAAGAATAATGAATGGCCGAATAGAATGACTGAATGACTGATCTTAATAGCTGAGCGAGCGAACTAGTGAATGAATGAGCGAGTGAATGAACGAATGAACGGCGCGAATGAATGCATGAAATGATGAAACAAACAACAAAAGAAAACTGAATGAGAGAGTAAGTGAATGAATGAATGAATCAATGAAAAACTAAGAAAATAAATACACAAATAAGTGAATGAATGAATGAATGAATCACTGAAAAAAATAGGAAACTCGCGGAATAAATGAATGATAAATGATTGAATGAATGAATAAATGGACGAATGAGTACATGGAAGGGTGGAAAGCCCAAAAATCGAATTGCATGGGGGATTGTGTGAATGCCTGACTAACCATGGATGTATGAATAAAGAAGTGAATAATTAACTCCTTCTTCTTATCAAAAAAGCCCCTCCCCCCCCCCCCCTCTTTCTCTCTCTTTGATAACCTCCCTATTTTTGCAGCGAGATATTTATTAAGCTCCTCCTCTTTTTTAAGCCCCAGTCCCCTCCTTCCCTTCCCTTCCCTTTCCTCTCCCTTTACAACCAAAACAATAAACGGCAGACTGTATTATGGTTATATTTTTACCGTACCATTCTGGGAAGGAATTCATATACAGTACTCGCGAGCTTTGAGGGAAATATGACCGGTACTTGTACTAAAACAATATAATTCGTGAATTTATACCACTTTATTGATCAATCAAAGTATGGATTTGGGACGTTTATCCACGTGCAGGAAGCTCGGTTGACATCGCGGTTTCGCTAATTTATAAAGGGTACCCCCTCTCCATTAAGCCCCGCTCCCCCTCCTCAAACACACTTGAAATTAATAACCCCCGGGAGCTTAATAGAGGATTTACGGTACTGACGGATAAAGAAATGAATGAATGAATGAATGAATGTCTTGAGTTAATGGTAGAAATCATTGTCACTTACGTCTTTCACACTGTATTCCACTGTATCCTGGTTGACATTGACCGCTGTTTGTTTTCTTGTTTTCATGGGAAATATCGACAGTAGTGGTAAAAGGGGGGTTCTGGCACAGTTATGCCCACCGTACTTACAGTTTTAGAAGGATTTGTATGGGAGTTTAGGTGAGTTGGCATCTCATTAAAAAGGGTGGGACATCCTCTATGCCCACCCGAAAAAACCGGTTTTTAAACCAGTCAAACCGGTTTTTCAAGAGATACTTCATGGTTGAGAGCACGAAATGTCCACGTATAGGATTGGTTCATCTAAGTCACGTGATCCTTCTGGTCAACGGTAGGTTGCCTAGCAACCTGTCATATATACTTCATGTATGAGAGCACGAATTGGTTAATCTAAGGTTAATTAAGGTATAGTCTTAAACATCATCAAAACAAACGTCCAAAACTCAACTGGACAAGGCGGCAGCACTGCTTTAACCGACTATTTTAGTTGCTCGATACTTCGATTTTCATTAACGAACATTTCTTTCGAGCATTTGCATTCAAGTGTGTTCTTGAATATAAATGACTTATTGCTTTTGAAGAAACACTCTTAAGAAACAATAAATGTAATTACCTTTTGTTAACACTCACTCAACCAAGAGCGTAGCGTAATTCAAACTTGAACGTACTGTAATATAAATTAAGGAAACTTATCACATGAAAAGAAAAATACGGTGAAATTGTTTTTCAACAACTGACATTTTAAAATATGTTTGCTTTTCAAACGCGAAAATACGCTTGTCTAAAAAGCAAAAAGCCGCATAAACCGCTGCGTTGTTTAGCAATTTGTTTTAGTACTTCGAACAATGGTGAGTGTTAAAGACTTTAACATTTAAGTCAGAACGAATAGAGATTTTAAATTTAACTCACAACCTGTTGATACACAGAAATACCTCACGCTTAAGTCAAACAACGACCGAAGCTATTCGAATTTAGCGCGCGACAATAATTTACTTTCAAGTCAAAACGAATAGAGATTTTAAATTTAACTCGCAATCTACGGATACACAGAAATACCTTACGCTTAAGTCAAACAATGAGCAAAGCTATTCCATCGAATTTAGTGCGCGTATAGTGCTAAAGTGCTCGGACAATATCGCTTTTAATTCACAAGATCTAACGAAACATTTCTGTCATTTTAATTTAAGCGGTCATTTATAAAGTCTATAAAAATACAATGAACTAAAACAACTTTTGTTTGAGGAAAGCGTATACGTATGCGTCGCTTCAAAACATAGAGAAAGCATGTTCGCATGTAACCTAGTGATATTTTACGTAGCGAAACCTAGCGAGCGCTCTGTTTATCTCTATTTGACAACGACCGATACGGCGATTTTCAGTTCTCAGCACAAATGAAAATAAAGAATCCATTCAGACCATTCATCATACGAAAAGTCTACTTTCGAACTAAAAGCCTTTTCTGTGCTATGATTAGAAAATCAAAAAAATTCCAAAACAAAGTTGCATGTCCAAACGAATAACAACAAACAGTGTACTTGCTTTATAATTTTCCAATATACACTGATCACAAGTTTACTTTACGAGAAAGAAAAGTAACTGGGCAGCTGTGATTCTTTTAAACGGTATAACGAATTAAGGGTCAATTAATTAGATAACAGTTTAGGAACGAAGTAACAATACTTTTCTTAAAGTCAAACGTGTTTGGATGCGCAGCGCTAATTCGCGTACTCAAGAGAGAAACGATACGAGATAAAATACTCTTTTTAATTACAATTAAGTTGTCTCAAGGGAAATTGAACTAAATTCATTTGTATTTATTTGCATACTGTCGAAAAACATGAGATTGTAATAAGACATCGTACGAACAGAATGGACTACGGAAAAAATAAAAACCTCTTTGTTTTCGCAATCGTGACAAGCGTTCTTTATTTAAAAGTTACTGAAACAAACAATAGATTGGAGTCATTCACTGTTGGTCCAAGAACAGCTAAGACCGACCCCTTGGAGTAGCTCATTGTAACTCAGAGCAACTCAGAGCATTTGAAGTGAGTGAGAAACTCGTAGCACTTGGGCGAGCAACTAAGAACATTTGCCGGAGTGAGCAACACAGAGCAACTCAGAGCAACACAGAGCAACTCGGAGCAACACAGAGCAACTCAGAGCAACACAGAGCAACTCAGAGTAACACAGAGCAACTCAGAGCAACACAGAGCAACTCGGAGCAACACAGAGCAACTCGGAGCAACACAGAGCAACTCGGAGCAACACAGAGTAACTCAGAGCAACTCAGAGCAACTCAGAGCAACACAGAGCAACTCGGAGCAACACAGAGTAACTCAGAGCAACTCAGAGCAACTCAGAGCAACTCAGAGCAACTCAGAGCAACACAGAGCAACTCGGAGCAACTCGGAGCAACACAGAGCAACACAGCGCAACACAGAGCAACTCGGAGCAACACAGAGTAACTCAGAGCAGCTCAGAGCAGCTCAGAGCAACTCACGCGATCATGTTATAGGGTCAATAACAGATGCTCTTTGTCGATCAGTGTCTAGTCAATTTGACATAAGACCAATCACAACAGAGGTCAAAAACTACAATTCTTAATATTTCAAGAATGACATTTATTATTGACAATTGCAAAATAATACATTAAAGAAAATTCCCGCAACATTGTAAATTTTTTAAATTATCCAGCTGTAGTATCCACTGCTTTGATGGTCTAGTGGTTAAGACACTGCGTTGTGGCCGTAGTAACCCAGGTTCGAATCCTGGTCAAGGCATGATTATTGTTTTCTTCTTAATAACTGTGTTTTGTTTTGAAGCACAAGAAAAACTAGTCAGTGTGAGCATTCTGACACTGGGCAAGCTCATTCTTTTTTATTGTTTTAAAAAGAGGAGGAAATCGAAATATAAATGCAGGAAGACCAAATTGTAAAGCCATGATTAAGTATTGTTAATGAAGGGAAGACTGGGAAGACAGTAGCAAGGCTTGAAAAATGTTGGCCTTCTACTACTACTGACCCTGATGCTTGACATGCCTTTCATCCCGGGTGATAATTGTTAATTTTTATTTATTTATTTAGGAACACGTTGTATAGTTTTTACTTGTTTTATTAGGCTACAGGTCAAGTAAAACCTCTTTTTGAAACAAAAGGGCATGCTCAATCATCAAAACCCTTTTGAGTGACTCAGCTATATAAATAAAAGGTGATGTGTCTGTGCTCATTTTACAACAAGTCATCATCGAGTAACCATCCTGGATCAATATGCATTCTTGTCAATTCTGTGAAAGAGTATTTTGCCGAAAATACAACAGAGATAGGCACGAGAAGAAAGGTTGTAATAAACGTTCAGAGCAACAAGAAGAGATGACCAGCCAGTATAGAATGGGAGAGAATTCTCCAGATACTTGTAATGATGAAAACCCATTTGAGGAATATGAAAAGGCAATGCGTCGGATGGAGAAAGAAGAAGAAGAGAAAGATGGTGATGATTCTGATGATGATGATGATGATGATGATGATGATGGTAATGATGATGATGGTGATGATGATGATGATGATGATGGTGATGATGATGATGATAGCAATGGTGATGATGACGAAGACGAAGACGAAGACCAGAAAAGCATAGCCAGTGACGCCGAAAATGATGATACTGATCCTTGGGATAAGTTACGTGAGGAAGTTATTAATGATCTTAGTTCAACCTGGGAAGAGCAGGTGAAAGAGAACACGATGCAGGGTTTGCCACAAGACGTTGCGGAGGTTCAAGCATCCAATCTTTTACTCCCTGTTTACAGAAAGAGGCTACGAAGGTTGTATCTGCACTATCTAAAGTGGTATCGTGATCTTAGAACTGACCCACTGCATAAAAAGGTCATGAAAACATTACATAGCTTTATGCAGGATGATGACATGGATTATGAGGAGGCCGCTGAAGCAGCAGTCAATACACGAAAATATTTATTGAACAGACTGTTTGACCAAGAGGACCTGCCTAAAGAAACGTTGAATGAAGATGAAAACTTGACTTACACAGCAAGAAAAAGAAAATATTACGATAGTTTTTATACAACGTGATCAATTCCTTGAAAAATGAATTAGAATGCGAGTGGATTTTCTTTAATGTATTATTTTGCAATTGTCAATAATAAATGTCATTCTTGAAATATTAAGAATTGTAGTTTTTGACCTCTGTTGTGATTGGTCTTATGTCAAATTGACTAGACACTGATCGACAAAGAGCATCTGTTATTGACCCTATAACATGATCGCGTGAGTTGCTCTGAGCTGCTCTGAGTTACTCTGTGTTGCTCCGAGTTGCTCTGTGTTGCGCTGTGTTGCTCTGTGTTGCTCCGAGTTGCTCCGAGTTGCTCTGTGTTGCTCTGAGTTGCTCTGAGTTGCTCTGAGTTGCTCTGAGTTGCTCTGAGTTACTCTGTGTTGCTCCGAGTTGCTCTGTGTTGCTCTGAGTTGCTCTGAGTTGCTCTGAGTTACTCTGTGTTGCTCCGAGTTGCTCTGTGTTGCTCCGAGTTGCTCTGTGTTGCTCCGAGTTGCTCTGTGTTGCTCTGAGTTGCTCTGTGTTACTCTGAGTTGCTCTGTGTTGCTCTGAGTTGCTCTGTGTTGCTCCGAGTTGCTCTGTGTTGCTCTGAGTTGCTCTGTGTTGCTCACTCCGGCAAATGTTCTTAGTTGCTCGCCCAAGTGCTACGAGTTTCTCACTCACTTCAAATGCTCTGAGTTGCTCTGAGTTACAATGAGCTACTCCAAGGGGTCGGTCTTAGCTGTTCTTGGACCAACAGTGAATGACTCCAATCTATTGTTTGTTTCAGTAACTTTTAAATAAAGAACGCTTGTCACGATTGCGAAAACAAAGAGGTTTTTATTTTTTCCGTAGTCCATTCTGTTCGTACGATGTCTTATCACAATCTCATGTTTTTCGACAGTATGCAAATAAATACAAATGAATTTAGTTCAATTTCCCTTGAGACAACTTAATTGTAATTAAAAAGAGTATTTTATCTCGTATCGTTTCTCTCTTGAGTACGCGAATTAGCGCTGCGCATCCAAACACGTTTGACTTTAAGAAAAGTATTGTTACTTCGTTCCTAAACTGTTATCTAATTAATTGACCCTTAATTCGTTATACCGTTTAAAAGAATCACAGCTGCCCAGTTACTTTTCTTTCTCGTAAAGTAAACTTGTGATCAGTGTATATTGGAAAATTATAAAGCAAGTACACTGTTTGTTGTTATTCGTTTGAACATGCAACTTTGTTTTGGAATTTTTTTGATTTTCTAATCATAGCACAGAAAAGGCTTTTAGTTCGAAAGTAGACTTTTCGTATGATGAATGGTCTGAATGGATTCTTTATTTTCATTTGTGCTGAGAACTGAAAATCGCCGTATCGGTCGTTGTCAAATAGAGATAAACAGAGCGCTCGCTAGGTTTCGCTACGTAAAATATCACTAGGTTACATGCGAACATGCTTTCTCTATGTTTTGAAGCGACGCATACGTATACGCTTTCCTCAAACAAAAGTTGTTTTAGTTCATTGTATTTTTATAGACTTTATAAATGACCGCTTAAATTAAAATGACAGAAATGTTTCGTTAGATCTTGTGAATTAAAAGCGATATTGTCCGAGCACTTTAGCACTATACGCGCACTAAATTCGATGGAATAGCTTTGCTCATTGTTTGACTTAAGCGTAAGGTATTTCTGTGTATCCGTAGATTGCGAGTTAAATTTAAAATCTCTATTCGTTTTGACTTGAAAGTAAATTATTGTCGCGCGCTAAATTCGAATAGCTTCGGTCGTTGTTTGACTTAAGCGTGAGGTATTTCTGTGTATCAACAGGTTGTGAGTTAAATTTAAAATCTCTATTCGTTCTGACTTAAATGTTAAAGTCTTTAACACTCACCATTGTTCGAAGTACTAAAACAAATTGCTAAACAACGCAGCGGTTTATGCGGCTTTTTGCTTTTTAGACAAGCGTATTTTCGCGTTTGAAAAGCAAACATATTTTAAAATGTCAGTTGTTGAAAAACAATTTCACCGTATTTTTCTTTTCATGTGATAAGTTTCCTTAATTTATATTACAGTACGTTCAAGTTTGAATTACGCTACGCTCTTGGTTGAGTGAGTGTTAACAAAAGGTAATTACATTTATTGTTTCTTAAGAGTGTTTCTTCAAAAGCAATAAGTCATTTATATTCAAGAACACACTTGAATGCAAATGCTCGAAAGAAATGTTCGTTAATGAAAATCGAAGTATCGAGCAACTAAAATAGTCGGTTAAAGCAGTGCTGCCGCCTTGTCCAGTTGAGTTTTGGACGTTTGTTTTGATGATGTTTAAGACTATACCTTAATTAACCTTAGATTAACCAATTCGTGCTCTCATACATGAAGTATATATGACAGGTTGCTAGGCAACTTACCGTTGACCAGAAGGATCACGTGACTTAGATGAACCAATCCTATACGTGGACATTTCGTGCTCTCAACCATGAAGTATCTCTTGAAAAACCGGTTTGACTGGTTTAAAAACCGGTTTTTTCGGGTGGGCATAGAGGATGTCCCACCCTTTTTAATGAGATGCCAACTCACCTAAAATCCCATACAAATCCTTCTAGAACTGTAAGTACGGTGGGCATAACTGTGCCAGAACCCCCCTTTTACCACTACTATCGACGCACGAAATCTGGTCATGGGAAGAAAAAAAGTGTAAAGCAAGGCTGATACTATTTAGAACATTTAACACGACAACGACATGACAGAGCCCAAACTGAAAGGTATATATAATAAAAGCAAGGCTGATACTACTTAGAACATTAAATAAACGCAACAACGACATGATAGAGCGCAAACTGAAAGCTAAAATCCAACCGTGGACAGCTTTTTTGACCTAGATGGAGAGCGAGCTACTAACAAACTGAGCACGAAAAGACTAACACTGACCTTCACCGAGTCATAGTAGGTAGCTCCTTTCTTCTTTTTGAAGTCTTTCGGCTTCGTCTTTCGTGTTGTGTTGTTCAGTTCACAAATTTGTTGTGTATTATCAACACCGGGGTGAACATTAAATGACTTGCAGCTGTTATTTCCGAGGCATTTCTGCTGACATTCAAACTCGTCAACAACAACGGTTGTACTCATAACATGGCCAAGTAAAGTATGACCTGAAACGTCAGAAATGAAGACTGAATTGTTAGTTTTTAAAGGATGGTCGAAAATTATTTATGCGAAATAAATGTTCAAAACGGTTTAAATCTTTATTGGCAAAGTATCCTAAAGAAAATCGAAGTATTAACCCAGTTACGTCTATGAATTCACAAAATATGTAGCTTCGAACAAAGAAGACTGAGTTTCGCACTAGAGAAAGAAAGACGAAATCTGTTTCAGTACACAAGTATTTACCTACCGACTTTCATTTCAAAAACGTTTGCACAGTGGTCTGTGTTTGTCATGACAAATAAAACTCCCAGAAGAACGTTTAAAGCCACAAAGGCAAACCTAGTTAGCCACAAAACGGCGGCCATAGGTGCAGTTGCGTTTGTTTTTGGCACGGAACCTACTTATCTCATTTAGGTGTGCTTATACAATAGCCTCTTTGAAGGTGTAGTTAACACTATAATATTATATTGTTAATAATTTTGGCCGTGATCCATTTTCTAAGTAGCCAGGGTCGACATAATGGAGCGTTTTCACTTGACGTCATAGCCGCCATATTGGTGTTCCCGTACAAAAGAATTTTAAATAACTTCCTTTGTTAGGAACACCAACATGGCTGCCATGGTCTTTGTCATTTGAGTCCCATGGGACTGAGTGAAAACGCTTCATTGGTCTAAGCTTGTTCTCTGTTTGTTCGTTTTCATGCCTTCAGTGCATATTAGGCAAATGTGTCTGGCTCCGGCAAATAAAAACGATGGTGAATAGGACTGAATAAACATCTGCTCTCCTTACTATATATATATGTTTTCCCGATGCTAACTGCTAAATTAAAATGTCTTTCCTTCATCATGTCAGTACAAGTTATGTTTTACTTGAGTTGTAGCTAAACTCTTTAAAAAATTCTAAAATGATTTTTGACAATGGAACTGATTGAGAAACGATATATTATATTTTAAGCCATTTGCATCCATTTAAGGCGGGGGTCTACTTGAATGCCATATTTCCGCCACTTAACATATGGCGTTAATGGAAATTTCACGTTCAAGCAATCTAAAAACCCTTCGCTCATTACATGAATCTATGTTGTGGGATGTTTTGTAAATTTTTGGGTGATTTTTGGGTATTTTTGGGAGGAAATAGTTTTCTCAAAGGATTTATAAAATTTAGCAAAATAAGAAATATTGAAGATTTAGTGAAATTTTAAAATTAGTATTTGTACGTTAATAATTAATAGACGGACACCAAGTTAGTCCACTAGCAACCTGGGGTGCTCTTGTGTGGGTATCAACTGTCTGTTAGTGTTCCAAAAATCATTTTCTTTTTCCTATCGTTTCTTAAAACCTGATCTTAAAATTTCATTAAAATTCAGGTAAAACCTCGCCTTAAATGGAGGGGAAAATCATCCATATAATTTGCGAGTTATAGCTGGACGCATTTTAAAAACATCTGCTGGAACCCATATATTATGACGGATGAACTAGTTTTTTTTCATTAAAGGCTGATTAAAAATTGCGTTTTTGCCGCCGCCAACTCTGGTCGAGTTTTATAAAAGCGCAAATATGGACGATCAGGCAAAGTAGACTGTACCAAAACATAACCGTCTAAAAACCGGCTAAAATTTATTTTGGCGTATTATATTACTGAATGTGAATTCACCAGCTGTAACTGGAAGATTTCTGTCTCGACCCCACCCCCCCACCCCCCCCCCCCCCCCCCCCCTCCTTGCGGAAAAACTGAATATCTCGACATCATGTGTAGGTATCAATTTTATCTTCAATTTCAAGAGTGAAGATATCTATATCTACCATGGCTGCCCTTATAAAACGTCTAACGAAAAAATAGGTGTTGGTCTTAAATCGAAACATCCATTCTAGACATCTTCGGATCTTCCTGGGAAATCTTATGACATCTTCGATAATTTTCGAAATTTTTCGGAAAATGATCGGGAACATTTGCATATGCCTTCGGAAAGTGTTAGAACATTTTCCAAAATGTTCGGAAATCTTCAGAAAATCTTCGGAAAATTGCTTAAAGCTTCGTTATTAGTGTCGTATATATAATATTATAAACAAAATAATACGTGGCTGCTTGGGGATATGAAATTCCTCTTCTCGTGTTCAACTCGAGATCTCGATATCTCACTCCGTGCACCGATGTGTTATCTTCTTCCGAATGTGAACTACGGAAGAAACATGTTTATTTGTGATCCTCGTAGTGGTCTTAAACACTGCATTTTACTTGCTAACTTGTTTTGGCTATGACTTGTTTTAGCTATATATGCTTTTGTTTACTTTTTATAATATGACTAACAAAGTCATGGTCAAAGTCATAAATGAGGGTGCCTTTTAAGCTAAATAAATACTAAGAAAATTGAAGATACGTAACCAGGACTCATAATTTAAAAGTGAAAAACGTTCTCTGGTTGAAATTAAAAAAAAAATGAGCTTTCGTTAACCGTCCTGTTGTCTTCAACAGATAGAATAAATGAAGAAAGCGAATGTGCATACATAATTAAAAAGTTAAAAATTACAAAAGCGAAAAAAAGTAAAGACCAAGAAGATATTTCAAACGTGTGAAAGTCAATGTTTATTTAAAACAATGCGATATTGATTGGGAAGCGGGCATGAGTTGTTGTCAGCGCCAACAGTTTTTGCGGTGTGCAAAATGCATTTATTATCGACAAAGGGTCTTAAGATAGCGATAATTGCCTTTGTCAAAAATCTGCAATAATTGATGCATTTTGCACACCGCAAAAACCGTTGACGCTGACAATAACTCATGCCCGCTTCCCAATCAATATCGCATTCTTTTAAATATAAACATTGACTTTCACACGTTTAATTTATCTTCTTAGGGTGCGTTCGATTGGGAAATCCGGATTTCGATGTTGAAATCCGGATAAATCCGGATTTCCATTGTTCATGGAAATCTATCGCGGAGAAGGATTTCGGTAATTGGATTTTGCGGGTTTTTTTTTGGGAAATCCGAAATCCGAATTTCAAAATCGAAATCCGGATTTCCCAATCTTTTGTCATTTGTCACTTTTGTCATGTTTCAGCTTTTGTAATTTTTAACTATTTTAAATATGTATACACATTCGCTTTGTTCACGTATTCTATCCGTTGAAGACAACAGGACGGTTGTCGAAAGCTCATAAGTTTTTTTTTAATTTTTAACCAGAGAACGTTTTTCACTTTTTCTTGCTATTGTTCAAAGTTTATGACTTCATTTGGCTATGATCCATTTTGTAAGTGCATCGGGTATTATCTAACGTTTGTCTCGTCTTTATGCCACACGTACTTCTTGAATAAAGGTTTTGCACGGCAGCCATGATGTTGCAAGGCACTGAAAATGTTTTGCATTAGAAAGTACATTTTTTCCCATAGGGAAAATAATCTATTGTTCCTGCCATGCAACATAGCTGACGTGCAAAACCTCTATTTAATCGGTGAGTGGCAGCTAAACTCTTTAAAAACTCCCTGGATAGCTGTTTTACCATTTACCCTGCAATTGGTCATTTATTTTTCTCTTTCTGTCCTCGACTGGCTTAACACTGAGCAAGGATACATTTCTTTGAATAACCGAGACGGCAGAATTTGTGAAGGACGTCGTTTTGAAAACCAGTGCGCGCTATCTCAGGCCAGTAGAAACATTATTCAGCGCCGAGTTCTAAGAAGGTGATTGTCAGGAGAAAGCTAAGACCGTTGAATTATTGATGGCTTCCAAAATTCCCGCTTCTTTGAATAAATTAGCAATGACTTAGTTTTGTATTTCACTCATCGAAATCGTCCAAGGACACCGCCGTTTTCATATCCTCACCAAGAGAGAAAACAAGAGGCCGTATTTTCAATCCTTAACCGCGGTCAAAATGTGAGCATGTGCACTGTTTTCGTTCTCAGTCGGCAGGGCGCAAGAATTTCCCGCGTAAAAATTCAAAGCAAACCATTGCAACAACCCGGTGTTACGATAAACATTCGGAACGACAGAATTACGTAAAAAAAGTGATAAAGGTTTAACCTGAGATCAGGCGCACGTTTTTTTCGGAGGGACAGTCGGCGGAGAGCGGGGAGGGGTAAAGGGGGGTGGGGGTGGGGGTGGAGTTGGGGGGAGGGAGAACCCCTGATATATTTATTAAACGACCGGCCTGCCGCCGCAAAATTAAAAACATCTGTCAACAGCGATGTTATCGAAAAATGCAGCCAATCACACTTTACAGGATCCTTGGAATAGTTCGATGTTATCGAAAAATGTAGCCAATCAAATTTTACTAGATATCTTGTTGCTTGTTGTTTTTAGTTGGTACTTTATAGCAGGCGGCAAGTCGCAAATAGAGTACCGAAGTGATCTTGTTTAACTGCAAAAACCGTGGACGAAGATCCTGCTGGTTTTTCGTTGCATCGCAGGAGGAGACCTAATCAGCTAAAATGAATCGATATACTAACGAGAAGTCCAAGGACTACTGCAAAGCTGAATACAACGAGTAAATATATTTCAAACAATATTTCGGCTGGCCAGACCAGCCTTCTTCAGGTTATAAGATGTTACTAAATTATAAAATGAAAATACAACATTATATAAAGGAGAATGTCGCAATACATATTTAAAAAAAGGAGGGGCGGAAATGACCTACAAGATAATAAAGATAAGGCTAGTATACGTAAACTACAATTCATCACGTTTGTTCAATCCACGTGGTTCTAGTGTTTTCGCTCTATCTATTAAATACGACTCTCTGGCTTTACGAATAGAATCCCGTGAATTGTGAATTATTTCTAGTGGAATAAGTTGCATGTCAGTGTTGGAATGGTTAGAATGGGAAAGAAAGTGTTCAGAGACAGTAGTAGGTTTGGATTTAATGTTAGGTTTGTCAACGGAACGTCGATGTTCGTTAAATCTGTCTTTAAGACGTCGCTTAGTTTCTGACTAATGTATTGTAAATGGCAGCGGTTACATTGTATCATGTAGATTAAGTTTTTAGTGTTACAGGTTATATGTGAAGTGATGGAACGGGTTTCGCCTGTGGAATAAAAAATATAGTCTTTAAGACCGTTAGTGATGTAAGGACAAGTGGCACAATCTTGTCCACAACGGAAAGAGCCCGGTGGTAAATTAGTATTGTTAGAGGTGGTGTGTGGCAATTGCGCTCTAATTAAAAGGTCGCGTAGGTTAGCACTACGTCTGTAAGCAACGAAAGGTGGGTGTTTAAAGACGTCCGGCAGCGATTGGAGGAGAGTAATATGTTGAAAAGTTTGCGTAAGATATTAGAGATGCGAGGAATAGCTGGGTTATATGTAACAACGAAAGGTAAATGGTCAGTGGAATCATCAGGTTTAGTTAGCAAGGCGTCATTGCAAAAAAAATTTGCAGCGCGCAGAAACTGTCGGTTAAGGAAAGTTTTATGATAACCTCGTGCGAGGAGATATGATTTTAATTGATCAGTGCGAAGTTTAAATTTAGCGTCAGTGGAACAAATGCGGCGGAGGCGAAGAGCTAAACTGAAAGGAATAGCTTTTTTAGTGTGTTTAGGATGGCATGATGTACTAAGAAGGTACTATATAAACTGATTTATATACTAAACCTACAGATAAACACCAACACCTTCTTAGTACATCATGCCATCCTAAACACACTAAAAAAGTCATGCCCTTTCCGAATATCTAATCAAATCCCATAATTTCACAAGTGTGACGTCACACTTCGGTACTCTATTAAAGTCTGCTGCTAGTAAAAATGTTTGGTTTTTCAGGATCAGGAAAAAATGGCAAGTTGAGATGTGGCCAACGAAATCATTGCCCAAGCACTGTTACTTTTGCGAATAACTTGTTTAACCGTCGGTGCACTGTGGAGAAACTGTGCTCTAGAACAGCTGAAAGCGTTATTTTATCAGATTAGGGGTAGGGGGTGGGGCTGGGGAGGGGGGGGGGGGGGGGGGGGGGGGGGGGGGGGGGGGGGGGGGGGAGGGGGGGGGGAGAGGAACAGCCCTTTATACCCCAGACCGCCCAAGAGTCAATTTTTTTTATTTCCGAATCTCTGGCAGCGATTAGTATATATCCATTACCGCGACTTACATTCTTAAAGGCCCACTGTCACCCAGTCGGCTTTGCGGTCGTTTGTTTTTGTTTTCAAATGACGAGCTCGCTCGTGATTGGCTCTTTCGGGAATTTTCGACTGCGTTAAATTCGCAAAGCATTTTGGGTGACAGTGGGCCTTTAATTCTCTCCACCTGCTCAATACTGATCTCTTAGGGACGGACCATTATTTTTCTGGAGGGGTGATGAGAAATATTGAAAAAATTGTTTGCCGGGCCTGAAAAGAACAAATGAATAGTTTGAAACACGATATGTGTATAAAAAAAATGTTTGCACAGAAGTCAGATAAACTATAGAGTGGTTTCACATGACGTCATAAAAATTTAAAAAATCTAAATTATACATCCTACAAAGCTGTTTCTAACATAGTATGTGGATACCAGTGTTATAATCTTTCACAAAAAGTTTCAGGTTTAAACGATGTTTCGTTTTCGATTTATAAAGGTTGTAAATGTGTCACGCAATTCATCACGCTATTTCAGATAAGCCGTGAAAATAAACAAAATTGAACTAGTTGAAAGTTATTAATGAATTATAGATGCTTATAAGTCTATTTCATGCCTCTTATAGTAAATACTTTATTTTGTGATGGGATTTTTGGTGTTATTAAGACTTGAAAGTCTTTAAATTTTGGCCGCCATTTTGGTGTCCCTAAACACCAAGATGGCCGCTCCATACATTTCTTACTAAAAATGTCTATACTCATTGGCCTATAACTCTTGAATGAAATGCTCTTGGCTTCAAAATTTGGCCCAGATGTGTAGTTTAGCACTCTCTACAATTCCATAAACATTTTAGAATCGAAAACAGCTTCTGAATATTGATATGACGTCAGTGAAAACATTCTATTAAAAAATATTGGTTTCAAAACTGAAATATTGCTCAGTGATACGAAAGCAAATACAGCTGAAAATAGCTTCAAGATGTCTCTTTCCCTTTGGTTGCACAAGACAACTCCTTCACCTTGCCTTCGCAAAAAGCTGCCAAATAGCTCTCCGTTAGTTGTGCCAGGGCTTAGGGTGGCTCCATGTACTTTTTTTTTTTAGTCACACTTCCTTTTTTGAATGCGCTTATACATAATCTTACTCTAGCTCAATGAATCTGAATTTGATACCAGATGTTAGGCTTGGATGAAAGTTTTGAGCAATGCTCTTTTTATGCTAATCGGCGTTTTCATAGCAACGGTAAACAAACATGGCGAAAAACAGTTTTTCCTGATTATCTTTCGATTTTGGGGCTACCCGAGACAAGCCAATAAATGCGCTATAATCTACACAGTCTAGCAGACTAAATGGAAAAATTTCAAACAAATTAAACTGTTCGATTTTGAATAAATCACTGAAAAATTTTTAACATGTGTTTTTTCATGTTTAAAATGTAATGGGAGACTAAACATCTGGTATCAAATTGAAATTCATTGAGCTAAAGTAAGATTATGTATCAGCGCATTTAAAAAGGGAAGTGTGACCCAAAAAAACAATTTGGAGCCACCTTAAGGTCATTCTCGTCCCCAGAGCTCCACGGTTTTTTTTAAATTGCGTCTCGTGTAGCTCTGGTAACGGAAATAAATTTGAATTTTTTGATTGGCCGTTTAAAAATGAATGCGCAACAAGGTAAAAAATTTTACCCTTCTACGCATAAGGTTTTACTTCCGGTTGAATTTCAAATGTTGACTATGACGACTACATCAACAAAACCAACGTTTTAATTTCAACGCATTCAACTACCAATATCACCCAGTTTTGTTTGGTTTAGCAGGTAAAGATACGGCTGCTAAATTTCAAAGTATAACGGGATCTGATTGTCGCTAAATATGAGCGATTCGTTTCCGAATATAATCAGTATGTCTTGGAAGACGAAGCTGTAAACGGCCACGAAATATTAAAGAAGTATGTTGCTTGCTACAGGGACGAGTAGAGAGAGGCAGAAATCCCGAAGAAAGCCCAAGGGTGAAAAGAAATATTACCACTACGTTACCCATTTTAAATAACAACAACACAACAACGCTATCAGCACTCTCGTATTAAGCAAGTTATATTTTCTTTATTAGGTATTACTCTTTGCTACAACTTGAAAAACAAATTTAGGGAAACGAAGGTCACTTGAAGCCCAATTAAAATAACATGAAACGAATGCAAAACAATAATTCCTCGATATTTCTTACCACTGTTCGATGAAATAAGCCTAATCAATGACCACAGCGTGTCCATCAACAAACTCAGCTGTCCCATCAACTGATTTGGTGAGATATGATAGCGTTCAGTGGCGAAACATGATAATTACACATCTCCCAAACGAAAGAAATCGGTTGACTTATCGAGGATTTTCTAAAACCAGTAGGCAAAATACAAAGACAATATTTCTTCTTAATAACAGCAGCACGTAAAGCTTTTCTTCTTTCTTTTTCAGCGCGATGTTTTCCTGTAGTTGTACAGTCCTTTCGAACGCCATTTCCACACACACAACATTCTCGTCTCCAGAGCTCCACCAAACGAAACGAGAGCTCTGGGGACGAGAATGCACACACGAAAGGTTTTATTATTTCCGGTTACTGGTACTGAGCAAGCGCAATAGTACATTAATGCATTAGGCATGCGCTAACGGATGTCGTGGATTTTACGACATCCGGAAGGCTTTGGTCCCAGAGCCTTCGTTTTTTCCGCTGACCAAATGAAACGAGGGCTCTGGGGACGAGAATGCCTTAAGGTGATTCCCTGGTTTTGCACTGCGCACCTCTACTGCGCATAACATTGCAACATCCAAGATGGCGGCGGCTTTTAAATGAAGGACAGTAGAGGCCGGTTTTGTTTCACTTTTTCGGTATGTTTAAGGTGTTTCACGGTAGCATTGTTGTGCTATCATAAGAATAATGTAAATTTTTCATTAATAGTGATAACTTTCTGGAAATAATGAGTGCTCCAAGCTCGAGGATATGTTTTTTAATTTTGCCGTCACAAGGTAGCCAAGTACCTATATTCTAGAGCCCTATAACGTGAAAACAAGCATGGTGACCCCATTTTTTATTTCATTTTTTTTTGTGTGCTTGATGTAATTAATAACTGTGCAAAGTTTAAAAACGTTTTCATTACAACTTCTTTTTTGATGGGATCACCTTAAAAACCGTTCAAATTGACTCAAAATTAATCAAATCCAATAAATAAACGCTAATTGACGTAAAAATGTAAAAGTTATACCAATAAACATTGTTTTTCTTCATTCAAAGGTAACAATATGCAAATTTCAAAAAAAAACACGGCTGTCAAAATCTTGGCGCCATGGAAACATCAAGTCGCGTGGTCAATAAAATATCTTATGAAACTGTCCCCCCACCATGAAGAAACATGAAAGACCAGCTGCTTACAATGAATTAAGTTCCGGTACATTTACAATACAATTTATTGTTTTATCCATGAGTTAATACAATTAGTGCCTCCCATACAACATGTCAGTTTCAAAGTTGTTAATTAACATTTCCGTAGATTCCGGTTATCAAACTTGTGATGACTCACATTAACTACAGTGGAACCTCTACTTTAGGACATCTTCATCTTCATCTCCATTTTATTGAGTCGGTAAAAATCATTAACATTCTTTTTTGTTACCGAATCTCTGGCAGCGATTAGTATATATCCATTACCGCGACTTACATTCTTAATTATCTCCACCTGCCCCCTACTGATCTCTTAATTTAGTAAAACTTAAACCGCGGTTTAAGACAACTTATGGAACTTTCCTTTCCGAGGGGTTCGCTGTATGAAGAAACATGAAAGACCAGCTGCTAACAATACAGTTAGTGCTTACCATACAATATGTTTTCAAGAAAGTTATTAATTTACATTTACGTTATCAAACTGACTTGTCAGTATGACTCGCATTAACTATAGTGATACTGTGGAACCTCTACTTTAGGTCATCTTCATCTCCATCTACATTTTATTGAGTCGGTAAAAATCCTTGCAGACAGCACAACAACTGTGCAAATCAATTTTAATGTACATTAGAAATATTAAACTAAATCTACGAAGATTTTAAAATTAATTGGCTAAATAATCAAGAAGCTTAGACTTCAAAATATACAATGATGGGGGCACCTCAAAAATGGAGCACCTCCTTTAAGGGGACTGAAACTTTAGTCCCGGCAAAACACTCATCTATAATATTTGTATTTGCTATCACTATTTAAAGGAAACGCTATTAAGGGGACAGTTTGTCCCGGCAAGACACTCATCTACAATCGTTGTATTTGCTACCACTTTTTTAAAGAAACCGCTATTTTGGGGTCAGGAACGTTTCTTCCGGCGAAACACTCATCTATAATTAATCCTTGTATTTGTTACGAGCGTTTAAAGGTAACCGCTATTAAAAGGGACAGGGGAACTTTATAAGCATCCCAAATGGTATTTCAAACTCTATTAAGGAGACAACTAATCTGTTAATTAATACTCAAAATCCCAATTGAAGCAATTTTTGCAGTAAAAGAGTTTGTGGAGTAAGCAATGCATGCAAGTAATTAAGTATTGTTCCACATAAGAACGATAGCAAACTTCATTGTTCTGCGGCATTAGCTCTTTCCCAGGCCACATACATGTAGAATATCTTTGATTTCAAGAATAGAGGAGGAGCTGATGGTTAATAATTATATTTCATTATAAAAATAAAAAAAAAATCAATTTGCGTCAAATAAATTTTAGGAAATATACGTGCTTAACCAAGCAGATTAGCAGAAGACAATAGCTAATAATTTTGCTTCTTTGATGAAGTTCCCCAAATACAATTTCTTTTAAAAATTGTATGTTGTGCGATTGGGTCTCAAATTACTTGAAAGCTTAAAAAAATTAGACAAAATGCACCTTGAACCTTAACTTTTTAGCGGTTTTTGAGTCTAGGCCAATGAGATCACTAGTTGTAACAATGAAAAATCTTGACATTCCATCGTGTTTGACATTCCATTGCCGTTCAGCGCTATCCTTCTTATGCAGATCATTACTTAAGGGACGGACCATTAGATTTTTGAGGGGGGGGGGGGGGGGGGGGAATTTTTTGGTGCAGGATATTTTTTTCTACGCTCGAGACTGTGCAGGATTTTTCTTTTTGCCATGATTTACTTGCATGAATTTTTTTTTTGCGAGTCTATATGTTTTAATGCCTGACACATACACGTCTTAGGAATACTAGAAAGGCCATACATCTGATGTAACAGCAGCTTGATAGCATGAAACCTGGCCGCGGTGTTGTAACTGCCCCTACAATATTCTTTACACCAGCCCCTGTTGATGTCGCTTCCACAGCCCATCGTAGTACACCCAACCATCTTACAATTACAGGGGCGGCGTCGGAAATATAATGTTGGTGGGGCGAATTTCCTATGCCGAGCTTCTAGGGGGGTCCGGGGGCATGCTCCACCGGGAAATTTTTGAAATGAAACTCTCTGAAATGCTATTTCCAGCGTTCCTGAGACCGGAGAAACAGTTTCCAAGGCCAGCTTTGAGTTCAGTTTAATTCTCATGAAATATACATGTACACGAAACACTTTCTGAAACTTGGGTGTAACTCCATTTTGGTTGTTTGTTCAAAGTAAATTCGACTGTCACTCGAATATTCTCTGTCAATTCTTTTCAGTATGGGAATTAAGGCTTTGGAAACGAATTTTCCAAAGCGATTTTCTCTGTCATTAGAAGCAGAAAGAAACTGATTTCCATTATCAGCCATGTTCAATTTGTCAGTTAATGCAATGTCTGGATAATGCAATGATTTAATCTTTCTTGTGACATAGTTTGTTCGTAGATATGTCTTGAGCCTTCTTAGGGCAGAGGCCGAGCGCTAACTCACAGCATTGATGGATTTGTTTGATGGATTTGTCGGTAGCTGGAGTCCGATAGCTGACGTCCGAGTAACTTAAAGGGTAATGAAATGCTTGGTTCACAATATCCAATCTCCAGTCTAAAGTCAGTCACAATATCTCCGATGCTAAAATTGTAGGCTTTTGATTAATTAACGGAATATTTATTTTGCAAACTGTAATGCATTAAAGCGCCCCGCTATCAGATCTGGTCAAAGGATGTTGCTACACTATTCATCTCCGCCCACCGCCATTTTGAGCTGTCGAAAGTTGGTGGGGCAAATGCCCAGTAGCGGTAGCGGCGCCCCTGCAATTACAAGCTTGTTGTACAACACATAAACAAAGTATTTCTCATCCATTGAGATATACATGTACCTACAATGCCACTGTACAACTATAAAAGAGCCATTCCTCTGATTCCTTGTGTCAGAAAATATCTTACATGCTTATGAAATCAGCTAAAAAGCCTACAAAGAAACACAACTTACGTCGGGTCAAAAATAAACCATTGTTATTGGCTAAACTAAACAAGCCAATGAAAAGATAGAACATTTGACCTCCCCAAGTGCATATAAGTCGCTAACATTCTACAACGTCAGTGTGATTTATTTGTGTTCTGACCATCTGCTTCTGGATATAAAATATTGTTCTAAAACTATAAAACTTTGCAGGAATTTTTTTTCCTGGGGTTTTTGTTTTGCACGATATTTTTTTTGCAGTTCAAGGCCGTGCTCGAATTTTTTTTTGGTATTTGCCCACCCCCCCCCCCCCCCCCCCCCCCCCCCCCCCCCCCCCCCCCCCCCCCCCCCCCCCCCCCCCCCCCCCCCCCCTCAAAAATCTAATGGTCCGACCCTAACAAATCAGACCTTACGCAAAGGGGGTGCGAGAATTAAGGGGCAGTTTCTTTTGTGCAGTGATAGTACTTTTTTAATAATCCCAAGACAGTGTAAGTGTACTTATTAAAGACTTGCCCAGAGACTTGTCTGACTAAAATTCAAAGCAAAACAAAAAGATAATACTAGTGTTTTATACTGTAATTACCTAATGACGAGTTATTACGGAAATATACGTGTGACAATTAACATGGAATTTAAAAGTGTATTTCGTAATGCACGCATTTTTGGGTTGCTTAATTTGAGGAGTGCAGTTTAAGTATTTTTTTAGGTGGTTAATTATTAGCAACACTGGCAAACCTCCATTCAGTTTATACCTCTATTAGAAGACACTTCTCTTCGTTCCAAGGGTGTCCTCTTAATGGAGATTCTAACAAAACGGAAGTTTAAACTTTTCCCGGAACATGAAGCGTTGGGTGACGCTAACGATAATAATAACAGTAATGAAGTTTGATCTTTGATGAGCGCATGTCTCCGTAAGGTATGGAACCTGAAGCGCTGTCTCTATTGCCAGAATCTTCAGTGTCCCATTCAAAATACTCATCTCTCACATTCATGCCCTGGACATACTGGCACTGAGAGCCGACCCTAAATAAGACGAAGGAGGAGTTGGTGGGGAGAATAATGGCATCGGTTACGAATCCGTCCGAGCGGCAGCAGAAGAATATTTTTGTGTCCTGACCATAGCTGCCATCTGGCAACGTCCCGCTGTATCTGTTTGAGTTTCTGTTATTCTCGTCATCCCAGTAGATCCATCCTTCAGTTAAACCTGTTTGACACAATGTAATGAAATAAAATAAATGGAATAAGGTGCTCTTTCATACAAACTGATACTGGTTTATGACTGACCTTATTCAATCCCAATAAGCAGTTTATTACAATGTATACTGCTCATAAACAAATCATAGCAAATCGCCCAAAATCAGTTTAACCTTCGGATATACACGCAACAATATAACCACCGTGGTTTAAAGGAGGTGGTTACAACTTTTAAAGTAATTCAAAAGCAAAAAGATATAAGGAAAATATCAATTTGCTATTTGAACGTTTATAACTTTGACTATACTTGTCAGTCAAAGATGGCTGCCATGGAACCGTTTCATATCGCTAAAAAACATCACACAATGGTCACAGATAAATGTCAGAAAACTCACAACATTCGGGGAGTAATAAACGTTAAAAAACAGCGTGGGTCAACGCGGGTACTTTCTCCCCTCTAGTCCGGGAGCTAGTGTCTTAAAACTGAGGCTTCGCACAACCCAGAATACTGAAAAGGTCTGACGACGGATTGCAATATATTGAACCTTCTCTTTTTCGCTAGTTAGTTTGAGGTTTCGAATTGTGGTATATGTTTTGAGTTATAGCAGTGTTTTTGCTACGTTTCTGTGAGTCAGCAAGAGTCAAACTGAGTTCAGAATGAGAACGAGGCTATCAAGTGAAAAAAGTCACCGTTAAAGTAGTAGGTTCACGATCGGTAGAGACAGAATTGTTTTTAATTGTTTTTTACATGTTTTGTTTTGGCTAAAGTGTCGTCCCTATTTCCCTTGCGCACCCTGATGGCACTTTTTCCACAGGTGACGAAGTCGTGAAACCAAGGCTTCCGATACAGCTAGAAAATGACCTGTTGCACATTTAATTGACGGTATGCCACTAATTCAAGCAACAAAATTTTGCCCTTTCCTCAATATACTTTGAGATTGTCACCTCTCTAGTATTGGCCAGTATCCATCAAATAGCTATAGTGCAGAACGAATTCAAGGCAAAAACGCAAAACAAGGCTAACCTCGTCTCCTTAATTCCTATCCGAATCCTGGCGCAAGGCCAGCGTGGAGCGTTCGAGGGTTAACATATATTTAACCTTTTACGTTTGTTGTCGGTGTCCTCGAGTTTAGTTAGAGCCATAAATGATCAAATGTTGAATTTTGGATTGAAAACTGATATTTGTCCTCATATTTTTTTTAAGAGAACAATGGACGATTATTTCAAACGTGAAGGTCTGGACATGTTGCTATTTTCGGAAAAATGGTCACGTAACATGTCACGTGATCTATTGGAAAGCTCATTACACTTTAAGATATTAAGAACGATAAGAGCTTTCTGTGTGTAATTTTCAATTCAGTTTCATTCCATTCGTTAAAGTTATCCATGTAAACCGTTAAAGCCCTTGACCCAGTGAGTCCCAGTACCACCAACGTCATGCCAGACAATCGTCTCCTTCACATCGAGAGATGCAATTACTAGAAATGTTTGGAGAAGAAACTTGGTGAAGAAACTTGGTTGTCACTCTAGAATTGCTGCTTGGCCAGCACAAAGAAGCACTTGTGGAGTTAACAAGTTGTCGCTGTTGTAATTTGCGATGCAGACGCAACTGCTCATGCAACAAGAGGCTACCAGTAGCCTATACTCATGCGCTTGCGTAAGAAAGTTTTATGGTTTATTTTAAACGGGTCACGCCCCCCTTCCCCTCAACGAATTTTGCGTGACACACATTGCACCATTACTCAAAACATGTTGATTGAAGCTACCAATTTTTCTGTACTCGCTTTGAATATTTAAATTATTGATTCCCGATCAAACCCACACAAGTCTAATACTTCCCAAACCGTGAATTATTTCTATTACATTGGGTTATTCCAGAAAGAATCCACCCCACCACCGAATGGCAAGATTGTTTGACCCCTTCCCCTCCGCCCGGATTTCGTGGCCCGCTTGACACCCCCCTCCCAACCTCCCGTCTGGATTTTCAAGCCCAGAGACCCCTCCTCCTGCCCGGATTTCCAAGACAGTTTTTCAGAGACAGTTGAACTAAAACTCGCTGGAATCGCTTCGAATCGACCCCAAAACCACTCAAGACACAAGTAAACACACAAGTAAACACACTTACTTACTCGCTTCAAATATGAAGCGAGTAAGTAAGTGAATTTTCCCCATACAAATCCTTATAAATTCGCTATTACGCAACGTGCAAACATCACTTGAGCTTGGGCTACCTGTGATTTTCTAAATATTTCTAAAAAGCCACCGATAACACAAAGAAACAGTCTATGAAATGTTTTTTACAAAGCAAATGGACATTCCAAAATGTTATTTTCTTTACCGTAGTTTTCCAGGAATGCTTGAAAATTCTTAGTAAAGTCTGCCGCTTCGAGCTTCGAGTATGAATTCTGAAGGAAGACATGTCCCGCTTTATGATAAATAGATGCTGAATTCCATCGCTTTCAGCTCTCCAACCGCCACTTCAAAGGCATACAAATCGTCTTAAGGACTTTTTCTTTCCATTTCGAAGTCTTAAAAGGCGTGTTTACATTTTGGTAATGGAAAATGAACGTCTGAAAAATTGAAGTGTAGAGTACAGAAGAAGCCATATTTGTTTGAAATCTGAAAGTCTTCTCCGAGTGACAAACCGATTCTCTCTAGTCCCCCCTTAAAACCCAGACATGTGCGCAGTAGACGGATTCTGATTAGTTTAACCTTAGCTTCCTAAAGCCTTTTTATCAATAGGGGACAAAAATAACTTTCTAGGGGAGGTAGGGGCGAGTTCGCGTACACTAAAATATGCGTGCACAAATTTTCATGCAAAATATAATCGTGACATAAAAAATAAAAATAATAATAACAAGAAAAACGGAGCCGGAACCTTACCTCATGCCGCTTCGCGCATGAGTAAAAATGCTAGGCTAGTATACACTGAGGCCTGCTTCTGTATGGGGTGACGAGTGCCAAAATCCGAAAAGCGACTCGGAGGAGTCAGATTAGGAATTAAATGTTGTACTTGATTTGGACTTGATTTGTAATGAAGTTATTTTCAAAGAAATGTCTGTATGCACATAGACTTCATTGTAAACATTGTACCTGTCTTGTAGATTTTGGGATAATAGTTTTATCTTTACCAAGAACACTTTGTCAGAAACTAAATATAATGGAATGTTATTACTGGCCCGCCTATATGACAAGTTGTGGCAAGTTATGATTAACATATGGTGATACAGTATTACAGTATTTTGTATTTCTTGTGACTTGCTTATTTTAATATTCTAGACGTGATCATGTCCGTATATCATTAGCTAAATGGGAGACAAGCAAAGCCAAAATGTTAGGTGGGAACTTTCCAATTTTTCCTTTTTAATTTGGCTCTTTTCGGTCCTTGCGGAATAAGGTTAAAAGTAAATTGTTAATTTTTAACTTTCTTTTCAAATACAGTGGACAACAACGTAGTTTTAAAACATTTTCTCCAGAGCAACCTGCATCAAACATTCTCTATTTTCGAAATGCCCATAACCCACTCTGTTTGCCCCCCAAATTTTGCATAAACTATTGTTTGTAAATGCTCTTGGGAGGACTGCATATTCCCAAGAGCATTTCAAAACAATAGTTTAATGCAAAATTTGGGGGACAAACAAAGTGTATTATGGGCAATTCGAAAATAGAGAACGGATTTTTTTCTTTGCGTATTCCACTATGACTGTTCCTCTTTCCTTAAACATTAAATCGAGACTCCACTGAAAGGCACTTGTTTAACAGCTTTGGCTGAGCTTTTTATCTCAGCAAACAATGAATTAAAAAAAATCGCCTCTTTTTAGTTTGGAAAGGGTACAATAAACATGCCAATGCTTTGCAGATTTATTTCAATTCGGCGATGAACGAAGATGCTGTGACATGTCACATAAAACGAGGGTATAGGTCACGTGACTTCTTTATAAAGCAGTGGTGTTTTCGTCAAATTTGACTTTCACAGAGTCTTACAAGATATCCGGGTTAATTTAGTTTTCTATTGATAAAATTTCTCTGAAGATATTAACTCGCAATTTTCAGCCTCGTTCTCATGTTGCTGACCGCACAAAAACATAGCTGTAATTCAAAACGTATAGACACTTTTAATAAATACCACGATGCATCATTTTCCGCTAATGACGTCAAACATATTCTTTTGAATTCTCTTGCAATTCAAAAGAATATATTTGACATCGATAGCGGAATGTGATGCATTCTGGTATTTATTAAAAGGGTCTATACCACGATTCGAAACCACAAACTATCTTGCGAAAAAGATGAGGCTTTAATCCATTGACTGAATTTGACGTCAAACCTTTTCAGTACTTTGGGTTGTCCGAAGCGTCAGAGTTTGAGACCCTTGCTCCCGAACTACTCCCTTTAACTCGCTCTGAATAGGGTTTAGTTATCACCAGTGATGTTTACTACAAAAGCAAGTCAAAATTTAGAACTGCTTGAACAGTGATATGCTACGAACCGTCTTAAAATATCACTCCAGTTACTAATAAAATCTCACCAGTTGGGCAGTTTCCTTTCTTAAAAACGCAGTATTGTCCCTTAGGCCAAGACAATAACGTCGTATGGCTCTGTGTTTTAATGCAAAACTTCTGTTGCATGTTATTCTTCCAAACATCACCAGCTAAATCATAGGGACTCGACCATCTATTGCTTGAATAACTATCCTCGGTGTCATGTTTACGAGTGCCTTCGAGCCATGAAAATCCACACCCGTGGGGACATCCTGACTTTGGCATGGGAAGACCGTAGGTACCTTTAGGCCACGTGGGAAGAATGTGGATTTCGGGATCACGAGAATTGGGAACATCGAAGCACGATACCTTGGTAGAGAACATAAAACAAGTTTTTATTTTTTCACATACATCCAGGAGTCACAAAAAGGAAAAGTGCAAAAACCTGTAGTTCTTAAACATAGTTTTTGTGCATGCTTTGCAGATTATTGGCCTTTTATCAGTTTTCGTTTTTACATGTTTCCATGACAACGTTATTGCAATTAGGTGTATCACGTGCGCAAAATAAGCACAGACGGGAAGTTGGTTAGTATTTCATCATTTCATCTTGAATATTTTTTTTTCTTATTTCAAAACAAATTTCCCTTTATCCTTTGTTAATATCACCAATGTAATTAATTCCTACTCACGAGTGGTTGTATCTAATTTACATGTGAATGTGAATTTCACAAGTTGTTTACTACATTCGCGACGGTCCGTGTTGTATCGGCACTATACATTCACTCGCCTTCGGCTCGTGATTGTATAGGCCGATACAACACTCCCGCTCATGTAGTAAACAAATTACATACATATGTATTGCATCAAACGGCATCTTTTCATGTACTTTTGATCTTAAATAATAATCACTAAAATAACTGAGATTAACGCAAAGGCTGAAGGGAAATCTTGAAGCCTTTCACTAGCGGGTGCTAACTGCAGAGAGAGCTTCTCGCAAACTGAACGCCTAAAAAAGATTAACACTGACCTTCAATGAGCCATAGTAGGTAGCTCCTTTCTTCTTTTTGAAGTCTTTCGGCTTCATCTTTCGTGTTTTGTTGTTCAGTTCGCAAATATGTTGTGTATTATCAGCACCGGGGTGAAAATTAAATGACTTGCAGCTGTTATTTCCGAGGCATTTCTGCTGACATTCAAACTCGTCAACAACAACGGCGGTACTCGTAACATGGCCAAGTAAAGTATGACCTGAAACGTCAGAAATAAAGAATTGTCAGTTTTAAAAGGATGATCGAAAATCATTTAGGCTAAAAATAAACGTCTAGGAATTCACAACATATATATAAGCCAAAAAAAGAAGATACACCTACCGATTTTCATTTCAAAAACGCTTGCACAGTGGTCTGTGTTTGTCATTACAAATAAAACTCCCAGAAGAAGGTTGAAAGTCACAAATGCCAACCTTGTTAGCCACAAAACGGCGGCCATCGGTAGAAAGAACTATCGTTCAAGCTGCTTTTGTTGTTTGCATGGAACCCGCTCTAGGTATTTTAGGGACCGATCTTTAATTACGCCCTAGGGGGGTAATTTGCTATCATTGACGTTTTGTAAGTTGCACAACCCTCCAAAGTATCCCTATATGAGAACGAGACAACTGGAAGACGTAATGCACTGGGAAATTATAAAAACGTTTCCAGCTGAAGGAATGAAGGAAGGAAGGAAGGAAGGAAGGAAGGAAGGAAGGAAGGAAGGAAGGAAGGAAGGAAGGAAGGAAGGAGGAAGGAAGGAAGGAAGGAAGGAAGAAACATTTGCATATGTTGTGGTGCAATTTTGTCCTTGGTGCAAATATTATTTTCCTTTGTTTTGGGGTATGGTAATGTATGATAATATATGATAACGAGTTTTTAACAAAGGAAAAGAAAATTTGCACCAAGGATAAAATTGCACCACAACACATATTAGTCTCCTTATACTAAAAACGACCAAATCATTTAAGATCTATTCTGCAGCACTCAAATCTTCACAATGATGTTCCCTCACAGACTTTGAAATACGTTTTGTGACCAAAGCCAGGCAAAACTGAGTGCAGAAAAAAAGAGGATTGTTAAATTAGGCACTAACAAACAGGTGGAATTTAACATAACAAAGGTAGAATGACACTGAGGTTGGAGACAGATCAAAATTTCATAAACATGCTAGGTGAAATTGGCAAGGCTGAAGGTAAACTTGACAAGAAATCTTAAATCAACCTTTATTTAAATTCTCCTTGAAGCCCCCGCGTTTTCTTTATAAAGCCCCTCTGGGGGGTGCTTTAAGTAATCTTAGGTCTCACAAAAGGTTTAAAAATGGAGCTAATTTATCACTGAATAATCTCTATTCGCAGTGCCGTGTCCGCATATATATATATATATATATATATATATAACCGTACATCCTGTGCCCAAGTTCAGGAGTTGCCATAAAGCCATTATGGTAATAACCGGGAGGGCACATTGTATACATAATTGTATATATATATATATATTTTTTTTTTTTTTGCTTTTATTTTTGTTACGTAATTTATTAGTAGTTTAATGTTAAGTCATTGTTGTAACCGTATTTAAGTCTCATGTGTAACTGTCCGGCTGTACAACTGATGAAGGTCGAGAGACCGAAACGTTTTTTAACTAAATTTTTACATTTTTTTATACCAAAAGTTGTCCATTTTCGGTCTTTTTAACTAGTTTTTTGTTATATCCACCGAATCCGGACTGTGAATCCATTATTGTGATCCTTTTGGTATGACATCTTTCGTTGGCTCAGGCAGCACCTTCAAAACCGTCTATATATATTCTAACTGGATTTGACAAAACATGGCTGCCAAGACTGAGACAGGCCAACCAATTGAATTTCAGTCAAAGTCTTAAAAAGTCTCCTCTGCCCACCCCTGTTCCTCGGACACACAACACCGGCTCCCCAGCCACCCACCCACGGTTAGCCCTGACCAAGGCGGCCCAACCACAGGCCAGCTAAAAAAAATTCACTAAAACTGACTGCACTAACATTTATTAAAACGGATTTCAACTCGAAATACAACAGACCAACAGGTTGAATTCCACTCAAAGTGTCAAAACTCCCCCCTCCCCACCCCTGTGGTTTTGACGCACAACCCCCAGACAACCAGCGGCTGTTAGCCCTGTCCCTGGGCTATGTCGCAGCATATCGGGTTACGGCAAGCCCCCTCAATTTTCAGCGACGGGAGTGGCTTGGACACGGTCCGTGACTGCACAAATCAGTTGATTTCAGTGTTAATGGTAACCAGAACTGTTATATAATGCAGTTTTTAGCATCAAAAATGAATAAATTAGTAAGTGAACTTTTGGGAGTGAAGTGACTGATTTGAAAAGTGAACTGGCTGGAATTCTTGTCCTTGGTTGAACAGTTTGAGGTTTTTAATTTTCAAACATTGTCGCGAAAACTGTATCTATATTGCATTTGCATTTCGTGGTGCAAAATAATAACGCTGTGGCTAAATGGCCGGTAACCGGTCAAGGTTTTCAAAACACTAAATGGCCGGCAGTTCTATATTTTCAGTAAATTTCACAAAATCGAAAAATTCCAGCTAATCTAAACTATCATATGTCGATTTAGAAAGGTCAAGCGATCCTGAAATGCTTTATAGATCTCAAGTCTAGTGTTTGGTTTACGCTGGGCTCAGTAGACGAAACCATGTTTTGTGACACTTAGAACTTTTTTCAGCTCGACTGCCGGTCAAGGTTTTCAAAACACTAAATGGCCGGCAGTCCTTTATTCTCAGTAAATTTCGCAAAATCGAAAAATTCCAGCTAATCTAAACTATCATATGTCGATTTAGAAAGTTCAAGCGATCCTGAAATGCTTTATAGATCTCAAGTCTAGTGTTTGGTTTACGCTGGGCTCAGTAGACGAAACCATGTTTTGTGACACTTAGAACTTTTTTCAGCTCGACTGCCGGTCAAGGTTTTCAAAACACTACTTTATTCTCAGTAAATTTCGCAAAATCGAAAAATTCCAGCTAATCTAAACTATCATATGTCGATTTAGAAAGTTCAAGCGATCCTGAAATGCTTTATAGATCTCAAGTCTAGTGTTTGGTTTACGCTGGGCTCAGTAGACGAAACCATGTTTTGTGACACTTATAACTTTTTTCAGCTCGACTGCCGGTCAAGGTTTTCAAAACACTAAATGGCCGGCAGTCCTATATTCTCAGTAAATTTGACAAATCGAAAAAATCCAGCCATTCTGAACTATCATATGTCGTGAACCTTGATCAAACCAGCCGGTTTTGTGGGATTTCTATATCGTATTTTTGTTGGTCGCGAGTCTTTGGATGTTCGTTACTATTTTCTGTCCAAAGCATGGCGTGACAGGCGACGTATGACGTCATACCAGCTTGACCTTTGATACGGCCTCTGCGCAAAACCGGCGGGAAAAGTCTCCAAGCGTTAGTTGGTTCTTTTTGCTTCTGGAGCTCTGGAACTTCAACATCATCTTGTCGACGTTATGATGAAACGAAAAAGCTTTTTTGTACCAGGTAATCTTAACTTTGCGTTGATGTATAGAAGTAATGTCGAGTTTTATTCGTTCTTTGCCATTGAGTGGACTGCAGAGTGGACTGATAAGAATATTGTCATTGATGTATTTCATCTACAATTTTATACCTTTCAGCCCAGAAAATGGATTCCAAGTTGCAGGTTAGTTAATTTGGTGACCTTTCAGCCTGTTTCGGCACATAACCTACCCTAAATGCGAGAGGATTTTCATGTGTTGTTGAGTTTGGGAGTGATGTCGCCTGAAGGGAAACGTGAAAGAAAAGCGCGCGACGTGCTCTCCTTGATAGTAGGAAATTAATCATGAAATGGTACATGAAGAGGGAAACATCGGTAAAATTTCCCACCAACGAAAAGATCTGAAGTAAGAGAATTTAAAGAGAGGGAGTACTGGTTTGATTTTGGATAATGTCTGTATGGAGAGGTGACACCATCGTTTGTTGCGGGGCCGGAGAGGTCCATCAGATGTCTTCAGGAACCCATTACCTCGTGCCTTTGAGGTGTCTCCTAATAGTTTAAACATTCCTATCATGATACATCTATGATATTCAATCACAGCTACACCAGTAAAGTTAAGAGAAAACGTTTAGTACAGGTTTGTAAACACTTAACCAATGAACAAATTTAGGTGGCTACCACATCAAAATTTGTTACCATGGCGACGTCAAAAGAGGCCAAAAAGACCCCATTTTCAACCTTTTGAGGCTAATAACTTCAAAACTGTTCGGTGAAATTTTTTGATTTTTATACGTTTTTGTCTTATAAACATAACAAACATTTTCGCCAATTTTGAAAACAATCTGTACATAGGATTTAGACATATGTCATTTTTACATAAATATATGGTAGCTCTGAACTCTATGTACAGAACTTTTTAAAAAATTGTTGAAATGTTTCTCTTGCCAATTAATCAAAAATATATCGAAAACAAAAACTTTCACCGTGTAGTTTATAAGTTATTGGCCTCAAATGGTCCAAGATAGCGTATTTTTTACCTCTTTTCGCGTTGCCATGGCAATGAATGATGACGTCATTTGAATACCACGTTGTTGACTGATAAAAGATTTACTGGTTCTCCAACTAAAAGATTTTTAGCCACACCATCGAGCTAGCTGTAATGGAATGCAAAAGACGAGAGGGCTGAACAATATTGAGCCACCTTAATTATTACTTGTATAACGGACTTCTTCTTATCACTGGGTTGCTGGTTGAGATTGGAACAAAGTCACTTAGACCGGCAAGATTTCGAATGGATAATGATGGCGATAGGGGTGGGGGGCGAGAGCTTGAAAAAGCCTCCTACAAAGTTAAGAAGCCGATTCTATGAGCCGGACTGGCAAGGTTCACCGGAACAACAATCAGCCTAGTATAAAATGAGGGGAGACAGCTCGGATAAAAGCTTATGTTTCGTATTTCTCTCTCTTTTTTTACCATTTTTATTATTTTTTTTCTCCAGTATTTGACTATTTACACAATTCAATACAATTCACACTTTGTAGGAAGAGAAACAAGGATAAAATGGTGGCCGACTTTGCTCGGACACTAACCTCGTTCCCAGGGTGTTTGGAAACGAGATTTAAAACACTCTTTTCTGGTGCTGGGTTGGCAAACGCCCTCACATGAGACCTCTTAGCCTCTAAGTTAAGTTAACGTGCCCATAAATTCTGCCCTTTCTTTTCTTCTCCTTGTCTTGGCCATAGCGCCTTCTGTCATTTAAATATTTTTAAGATTACGTTTAGTTAGATTTCGTCTCGTCTTTGGCCTCAAAAAAATGGTCTTAGGAGACAGGAGCAGAATTAGTGACGGATTTCACATTATGTTTCGCGAAAGAAAAGTGTCTTTAAACCAAACGCCTGAGGACAGACCTGAGGACCCTTCCATTTTCGTAAAATGGAACATTTATCAAACTACGTAAACAAAAGAAGGAAAAAAAAAAAAGAAGAAAAAAACAAAAGAAGAAAAAAAAAAAAAGAAAACATGCAAATTTGAAGGGTTAGTGGATTCGGGACATTTTTAAAAAAGTTTAAAGCCCCCACCCTTCCCCCCCGCCCCCCGCCCCCCGCCCCCCGCCCCCGCCCCCCCGCTCCCGCCAAAGCAGGGTTTCACACGCCTTAACCCATATGAGAACTTCGGAGAACTTCATTCTTTTCTTACATAATATGGTTAATTTGAATTTTTGCAGTCCATTGTTTAATATCTGGTATTAATTTACCCGTTTTTATGAGCATATCTATCTATATATATATCTACCTGAATTTTTGAAAACGATATCGCTCTAAGTAAGCATTTGTGAGCGTTCTTGGCCTTGTTTTTAATATAAAAATATAAAATATAATAGACCGTTGCTAGCCTTTTTTTCTGTCGCTCTCGCTCCCTTTCCCTCTCCTCTCTCTTCTCTGTGATTTTCGGGCTGATCGGGCTCAAAAAACCCTTGTTTGGGCTAGTTGTAGTGAAATTGCGTAAATTTTCGTTGAACACGTTTTATATATATATATAATTTATTTATTTTAAAGGAAATTGTTAGAAATGGAAAGTTCGAAAGCATGACCAGGCGCGAAGCTGCTTCCCTAGAATACCCCCCCGTTATTCAGACGAGTAGGACGACGCTGTTATCACAGCAGCCCAAGGAACCAGCAGATATTTTGTCCTTGACAAGAATTCCTTCGGAGTCCACCTGCCAGCAGATGAAAGAGCTTTGTCTAAAGGGAAACTACGTTGCTGTCGATTGTGATATAGGAGCGTTCACACTAGATTCGATCGAGGTGCTGTTGAAAATACATGGCCTCCGAAACGTGAAGCATGCCGTTCTCAAAGAGCAACAGTGGCTGAAGAAAGAAATAAACCTCCCGGATTCAGCGTGCTCGTATTCAAAGGAGCATCTTGTCTGTTATGCCGATAAAATTTTCAATACCCCCAACCACTATAGCGCCCTATCCAGTAACCGATGTATCCTTGCATCTGATCTGGCCACCATCGCAGGAACCGGCTGGCTCAACTTTTGCGTAATAACTGGTATTGCCGAAATTCTCAATAGAGACAGCGAGGAAACAGCGGCACTCATATTAAACAACATGGTCTTGGTCGACGAGCAGGACCTTCCCGAGTACGTGAATTGTAACATCAGAGGTGGAGTAAAGTACGTCGTTCTCTTCGCAAATGTTGGAAAGAACAAAAGAAACGAAGTTTTTATTAGCAAGCCGGGTCATCAAGGCAATCACTGGACATTACTATATGTTGATCTAACGTCAACAAATGGTATTATATTGATACCTTTTGTTGGGGGATGCCCGAAAATTTAAAGAACGTAGTTTCCCCGTTTGTTACAGCCATCAACCAACAAGGCGATATGGCACCCAAGCCTGTCAGCGGCATTGTGTCAGCGCACGTTGAAAGTTTAGGCCTAAATCATTCCTGCTCTAAAGCTTGCCTAAAAAATATCCCAGTTTAAACCTGTGCTAATGTCTGTGGGGTCGCTGCAGCAGTACTTGCAGGAATCGCTTGTGCTGCCCCTTGCCTGTGGAGAAACGTATTCCCCAACAGGAATACCGAAATTCCCAACAGCTTGAAATGGTTGCTGAAACCTACTGTTCACTCCGACTTTCTGAGATACTCGATCATTTCTTGGCTTTTAACCGACTCAATTAATCTGTCTACTCTTGGAATATCGAGAGAGCAGGTGAAACCCCGACTGCGAGATCACAATTTTCCTTCCCATCGCCGATTTCTTGGCAAGGTGACCATTCCAGATGATGGTGATGCGGACGAAAACGAAGAAAATGTCAAGGACAACAACGGAGAGTCACCGTCAGGGGATTCCAGTTCTAAGGATGACGCCAGCAGAATGCAGGACCTTTCCGAAGGGTGGATAACAGTCCAGTATGGCAAGAAAAGAAAGAAGGTGGATAAGCAAGCAAGACAAGTAAAAAGTAACAAGAATTCGAAACGGGAAGCTTTTTCGGCAAACAAAAACGGTCACGTCAACAGCAGAAGAAACAATAATGGCCCCTGCCAAAAGAGAAACGATAGACCATCCGTCGATAATTCCCATGGTTCAAAGCAAGAAAAACGTGCATGCAAAAAGGCAGATGATGAAGACAAGATTCCTTATGACGCCACGATTTACGACGATGAATGTGCAGACGTTTACCAGCACAACACAGTAAGAATAGACGACCCCAGAGGGAACTCAAAGTCAACTCTTGAGGAAACAAACGGAGTGCCACCCTCAGAGAGAAGCACGAACCCTGAAGACGAGCCCAGCCGCATGAAGAAGTGTGATGAGGACCGAATAAAAATCCAACGGAGCAGGAAAGTGAAGAATGTAAAGACCCAGAGAAGACAAGGACCTCATGATAACAAGAATACGACAGATGTCAATGCGGCGCCAAGAAAACACGGTCAAAGCAGCAGTGTCGAGTGCAAAAGTAATGGCTCCCCCTGGAGAGAAAATGATAGATCATCGGATGATGTTGTCAATGGTTTAAAACAAGAAAACGTTGGATTTGAAATGGCAGCTGGAGAAGATATGATTAAGAAAAAAAATGCTGGATCATCGGATGATGATGCCAATGGTTCAAAGAAAGAAAACATTAGTTGTGAAATGGAAGATGGTGAAGATATGATTCATTGTCACAGTGAAGATAGAAAGCTAAAACAAGAAGATAAGAGACCTTTTCGTAAAGAGATCGACGGAATGTCCAAGCATTTGCAGAACGCTCCGTTGCAGAGAATGAAGGATCCAGTCTGGGAGAATAAAGGAAACACAGAAGGAATGGTAAAGGAAGAAGAGAAGATTGATGCGGAAATCTCCGAAAATGATGCGTTAACCATAACTACAGGGGATGCATTGGCTTATTCAACTAAAACTGAAAACACCGTCGTTGATCAAAAATTTGAAGATGACAAGGAGAAGTGCTGCCTTTTGTCTGAGAACGTTGTTAGTCCGGGGGATGTGGAGGGTGTTCCCATTCAAGAGAGAAGAGAGAAGGATGAAAAAAAACGTTGATCACATTTACCTTGACGATTATCATGAGAGTCGTGAGTGCGTTAATGATGATTATGGGTCTCAGTGTTCTGGTGGGATGCCAGTGGACGAGGCAGAAGGTAATGGAGAAGAAGACGAAAGAAATGTTGTGATGGAAAGTGATGTGTTCTTTTTAGGGCAAAAATTCCATACCCTTGAAGAACTTGAAACGGCCAAACGGGTGTATGAAAATAGTAACTTCTGCGAGTTATGGAAAAGAGACGTGAGGACACTTATCGCCGCCGCAAAGCGTGTTCCAAAGAGGGTTTCTAATGCAAACCCTGATCTCACTTACTACTCACTACACTTAAGCTGTAAATTTGGAGGAAGGAATGTGGAAACAAGAGTGAACAGGAAGCGAAAGACAAAATCATTTCGCCAAGGCTGCCCTTTCGAAGTCTACATAACCCTGTCGGAAGATGGCAAATATCTGCAAGTGAATCGCATTTCGACAACACACAACCATGTTCTCCAAAAACAAATTTATGAGCGTCTTCCTCGACAACGAGCTGCACGAACTAAGGAGGTGACAGAGGATATCGAGGATGCAATCAAACTTCAGGCCAATCCCAAACTTCTTAAACAGAAGATTGAGACTGCCACTGGAAAAAAGGTGACATTGAAGGACATCTCAAATATAAAACAAAATTCAAAAAAAAATATTCAGAAGAATGATCTTGAAGATGTCATAGACTATTTGAAGAAACAACCAGGTTGTTGTACAGATGTTGTTGTTGACGAGGAGAATAATTTCAAAGGTCTATTCTACCAAGACGCTCACATGCAAAACATCTATACCCATTTCCCCGAAATTCTGCTAGTAGATGCGACGTACAAGCTATTAGATCTTCGAATGCCTGTTTATTTGCTTATGGGCATTGACGGTGACGGACTTAGCGAGGTTGTGGCTCTGTTCATTGTAGCGGAAGAGACAAAGGAGGTGATACAGGCAACTGTGGAATTATTCAAAAAGCATAATCCTTCTTGGGGTGAAACAAAAGTTGTAATGTCAGACAAGGATTTCACAGAACGAGACGTGTTTAAATCCTGCTTTCCGGCCGCAAGTTTAAGTATTTGCCTTTATTACACTTTAAGATCCTTCAGACGAGAAATAACATGCGAGAAGATGGGCATTACATCCGCGGAGAGACTGAGGGTACTCGAAATTCTGTCCTCCTTGGCACATTCTAAGACTGCAGGCGAATACGATAAACATCTTGATGAACTAAAACAAACGAATTTCAGAAGTGTCATCGATTATGTCATGGAGAATTGGCATCCCATAAGAGAGCAATGGGTAGCTTGCTTCAAAGACAAGTATTTGAATTTAGGCGAAACCACCAACAACAGACTGGAATCCACTTTCAGCAAGTTCAAAAGTGTTTGTTCAAGATACGCAAGTTTGCTGCAGTTTTGCACAGAATTCATGTCAGTGTTGCGATGCTTAAGAGAGGAACGAAACCACCATTACGTGATGACAATCACACGAAGGCAAACTGAATTTGAACATCTGTGCAAAGATCTCCAGGAATATTCAAAAACTCTTACACCTTATGCATTTAAGTTCGTTCGTGGACAGTATGAATCTGTGGCTAAAGTCAAGGTTTTGTCACAAAAGAGTAGCAGTGAGTTCATTCTTTGTGGGTCACGAAAACAGAATCAGGAACCACTTCTTGCTTCAACCAGTCATTGCGAGTGCTCGTTCTTTACACGCATGTCCCTTCCCTGCAAACACATTTTGAAAGTTCGCGAGCTTCTCACTCTTCCAGCTTTTGATGAAACCTTAGTGCATAAGCGTTGGACGATGGATTTCTATTTAACAACAAACCGTCTGAGCCCGGCACTCCCTATTCTCCATGACCACGATCTGGAACATTGTGTTGAGTATGTCCCAGTCACTGAAGAAAAAAGAGCCACTCTTACACAATCCCAAAAATTCAAAAAAGGTTTAAAAATAGCACAAGTTCTTGCGTCACTTGTTAGCGAGGGTGGTATGTCTACGTTCAAAAGGCGACATGAAGTCTTGGAGTCTTTGGCTAGGAGATGGAAACTTGGCCGCGAAGTAATTGTCCAGGAAGTGGGACGGACAGAAACAGAAGGCGACCTGGAAGCAGAGGACCCAAGTGAAACTCACCATGAAAATTATATCTCGCTAGAACAGGTAAAGGAAGACAAGCCGACAGGAAACGCCGATGAAAGAGAGCTGGAAGCAGACGATGAACCGGTGAATGAAGTAAGTATTCAGAATGAGAATAAGGAAGAAATCTTAAAGGAGGACTCCGTGGTAACACGTGATGATGAGAGACAGGGCATTAAGTCACCTGACTTTTCCCAAATAAAGATGCCGCCCAAAATTCTAAAAAGAGGCCGTCCGAAGGGAGCGGAAGTGACGGTAATTGGCCTCCCGAAGAAAAAGAAGAAAACGGAAAGTCACAATAAGTTACTTTCCTTCAAGAAGCTCAGTCCGATCGAAAAAGACCGAATGATCCTGGGCTCTCTGTCAACGTCACAAGCCGTGGGTGAAGCCATTGCAGGTCATCGATGGCTGAACAAAGAAGACATTCTGCCAGTTGGAAAAATATTCGATACTATCAGGAATGACGAAATGGTGGACATCCATCGAGTTGAAAAGTACTTTGATAGAGATGCATGGTTGTTAGTTTTAAAATCAAGCAGGGAGAAGAACTGCACAGACTTTGTTTGTTCTGTTTGCACAAAAATGATAAACGACGAATGTGAAGACAGCATTGCTTGTGACAGATGCCTTCTTTGGTCGCATTTTAAATGCACCTCGTTAAAAAAGCGACCAAAGCACCGAAACTGGTTCTGCATATCGTGCAGAATGAAATACGCATAATTATTTACAAGAGAGAATAAAGCGAGAGAACCAACGGCCTGAAATAGCCCTGTTTCAATGATAATTATATGTGGTTTCCGCCTAATCTTAGTGCAAGGTCATAACAGTTGTTATTTTAAGGTAGAAATCTTCTTTACTAGATTGCTATAGTGTAATATTATCTAAATGGTTTGAAATGAGTTCTCCGTTCGTGAATAAGAAATGCAAAGTTATTAGGAAAAGAAAGTATAATGTTGAACGGCGGTGCATTCTCTCGGCCATTCTCTCTTTCCTTTAGTTATCAGTTTCGTCGCTTATACCATTGCTGGATAAAAGGGTGTATCTGGCGATGACTACCGTTGTGATTTCTACCACAAGAATACCTATTGCCTACCATTGGCTAATTACTCTTCAGAAGCTCCATTTCTCTTTCGATAGATGTGACAAATGATTTTGTTTTATCATTTAAGCTGTAGTGAAGGACCAAGGGAACTTTTTTGGGACTTGGACATAAAATGTGGGAAACAAAACATAGAGGAGGGGCTTAAAAAAAAAACATTACAATAGATACTTATTTGATTTCAAGAATCAGGTGCGCTGCGCTGCTTCAACTCACATTCGCATTGCTAATTTTTAAAAAAATGATTTACATCATTACTGTTTACTTGGATTAGTAAACGATCCCATCAGATTATTATAATCATAATCAGTAATACTGGTAGATTAAGAACCACGAAGTTTGAGTTCTGCTACGCCGCGTGTGATCACTTATTTTGAGATTTGAATCAAGCGGTTAAATCTACGTGTCAGTTTTGAACATTTGTAGCAAGATTCAGATTTACAGTGGGAACCTAGCTAGCCTCTAATCGCTCCCCGTCGTTGGTAGGTTTCGCGAAACGTCCCTAGCGACGGAGAGCGATGTTGCAGGCTTGTGAGAACCTCGTTAGTTTAGTGAGATAAAGCGTTACCCATACAATGTGATGTTTATACAAAAACATACGAGAAATATTACGTTTTATGTGTAAAGTGAGAATATATTGCTGTCAATTCACGACTCTTTCATCGAGACCGATTTTCCGAGAAATGTTCAACATTCTTTTCGAATGGTCGTTATTTTCCGATGTTAGCCTCACTGAAAATCAGCCTAGACAGACTTTACTTACTGTTTTAAGCTCTTACGCAGATATACATGTATTTTTGAATTGTAGACACGATCATGTAATGGCCTATGGGTTGCTAGCATGGGGTTCCTGCGGCAAATCGCTCTTTGATGAGCTGGAGAAGATACATGCACGTGCCGCAAAGACCATCTATGGCCTGGATTGGTATACATCTAGCGATCAGGTCTTAGCCCAAAGCAAGTGGCCCACTGTTAAAGATTTATACGAATATAGATTACTTTAGCCTGTGACAGCCGCCTCCTCCCCTCAGAAAAAAATCGGGGAGAGAAGCGTCCGTGTAACGCCGTCGCTAATCTTGCTCCTCGCTCCGGGTGGTTTTTCCGGAATGCTGGCGACGTATCATGATTGGTTGTTATGCGAATCCTATTACGTAGGACATTTACCGTGTCTTCATTGGTTAATCGGTCATTTCTGAGAATTAAGCGCGACTTCCAAGCAACTTGCGGGAAAATTCACACACAGGAAACGTCGATAGAAAATTTATTCGGGCCATTCGAAGCAAAATGTAAAGCAAATTCCCGATAATGTTTGCTGGCTCGATCGTAGGAAATAGCAAGGGTTGACAGGTCGCACAATCTCTACCGGTGTGATACATTTGAAAACGTTTTACCATTTTAACGGGTATAATTTACTTGGTTTTGGAGGAGTTTACTAAAGTTTAGTATTCACTGAAAAACGTTTTCAAAAAAGCCACGTGTAACGGACTAGAGGTCAACTGTGTTATGTCTGTAATGTTTTCCTGTGATTTTGTTCTTTAAGTATTTGACCTCTTATTACGTCCCTTTTCTTTTGCTTTTGCGGTTAGTGGGTTGTTTTATGTTGATTTTTAATACAGAGGGTTCAACATTTATAGTTTTTTTCTCTCTTTGTAGTGATAGGATCTAAAAAGATATGTTGACCGTTGTGTTTCTGCTATTTTTTATCACGCTGCGCCCAGCTATTTGTGTTTGTCGTTGCAGGAGTATGTCACGGTGAACTAAATGTAGATCAAAGGTTAGCAGAGAGAGATAGTTTAAGCTTTAGTGGGATAACCCAAGGGTTTATGATAGGCGACTTGATCTTCCATCAACGTTTTTAGCGGTGATATGATGACAATTTTGCTGCTTCCAAGCGGTCGTTCGAAGACTTCATCGGCCACGGTAGGGAGCCTACCATACCCGGTGGGGAGACTTGCATATACATCTTTTCCCTCCAAAAGTGCTTTCAAACATTCTTCTTGTTCTGGATAGAGTGAAGGAATCTTGAAAGTCTCGCAAACACTTGCAATCGCCCGATGAAAATTTGCGTGGTCCGACACGTTCGATGCCATTTTGAAACTGAAATTCGAGAGTCTGCAATTTTGGTCAACGGAAATTACTAAATTTTAATTTATGCAAAATTATTCCGGAGCAAGATTAGCGACGGCGTTACACAGACGCTTCTCCCCCGATTTTTTTCTGAGGGGAGGAGGCGGCTGTCACAGGCTAAAATTACTTAAGTTAGCACATGACTGTTTTTATAACTTTTTACCCGTTCCTATTATGCAGCTGTTTACCAAATATGAGTGCAGCTATAACTTGCGTAGGAAATTTACCTTTTTGTTACCAAAACCAAACACTGAAGTTCTCCGCAAGTCCACTTGGTATAAAGCCGTATCTCTATGGAATTCTCTTGACAATCATATGCGTGCAATCTCAAGCAAAAGCTTATTTAAAAACTCTCTTAAACGCAGAACTTCATGCGAATAGCTTAATTTATAGATAATTTTTTTTATACGTTAATTAGTTTTTAAGCTTTTTATTCACTTATAAACTGTTTAACTTTTAAATACACGACCACATCAGCTCCGCTGTAATTTTTTATCGTGTTTAAATAAATAAATGTTGTTGTTGTTGTTATTTCAAAAGTGACTCAACCAATAAACTAATTATTAACTTTTTTAAGAGAATAGGTAATGTACGTATGTAAATACCTTTAATAAATTGTTGTTGTTGTTGTTGTTGTTGTTGTATTTGTGTAAAAAAGACATTAAAAAACTGGCTTGACTGGGTGTGAAGATAGTAACTTCTGTGAGTTTCGGAAAAGAGACACTTATAGCTGGAATTTTTCGATTTTGTGAAATTTACTGAGAATAAAGGACTGCCGGCCATTTAGTGTTTTGAAAACCTTGACCGGCAGTCGAGCTGAAAAAAGTTCTAAGTGTCACAAAACATGGTTTCGTCTTCTGAGCCCAGCGTAAACCAAACACTAGACTTGAGATCTATAAAGCATTTCAGGATCGCTTGAACTTTCTAAATCGACATATGATAGTTTAGATTAGCTGGAATTTTTCGATTTTGTGAAATTTACTGAGAATGAAGGACTGCCGGCCATTTAGTGTTTTGAAAACCTTGACCGGCAGTCGAGCTGAAAAAAGTTCCAAGTGTCACAAAACATGGTTTCGTCTACTGAGCCCAGCGTAAACCAAACACTAGACTTGAGATCTATAAAGCATTTCAGGATCGCTTGACCTTTCTAAATCGACATATGATAGTTTAGATTAGCTGGAATTTTTCGATTTTGTGAAATTTACTGAAAATATAGAATTGCCGGCCATTTAGTGTTTTGAAAACCTTGACCGGTTACCGGCCATTTAGCCACAGCGAAATAATAAAGTTCCGTTACTAAGTGAGGAAATAGCGGTTGCTTTTCTGTAAAGCGGCAGCGTGCACTTAGCTTCTCGTCATGTTAAAAGATGTACTCTTAAAACTATAAGTTTAAACAAAATTTGAAAAACAAGTTCGCTGTTTGAATGATAAAACAATTATTGAATTCGGTTTTTGAATATCGTAATTTGTCAGTATCTCGTAGTGTCCGTGGCAGATCAATTATTTGCCTCTGCTTTCGGCATCAGCAAATAATTGATCTGCTCGCCACTGAGAAATCACGATATTTTGCTCAATCTCGTCCGATAATTGTTTATTATAAACAACAGAGAGGTCAGTTCATTTTTGTTTTCCAGTGTAGTCCTCGTACGGATCGAAAGCATTAACTCGCGCTCGTTTCTTTCCATTGACGTGCGATGTCAGTCAAATTTACCCATTCGAAATATTTTCTTTTACCCTGTAAACTGAAAACTGTAAATCTTTATTTAAACACGGTAAAATCATCAGGAAACCTAACCTAGCTAACCTAACTAGCCTAAACAAATTACAAAGCTAACTACAACTAATCTAAATAAACCTGTTTTTCATGAATGCCGTGTGTAGTTTACATTAAAAATTCAGATAAGCTGATCGTTTAAATTGACCTAGAGATTCCATTTCTCTCATATGACAGGGTAGCCTGGGTGTAGACAAAACGTGGACCCCCCCTTTCTGGACCCCCTTCTGGACCCCCCTTCTGGACCCCTTTCTGGACCCCTATCTGGACCCCTTTCTGGACCCCTTAATTTTTCGGTAAAAACATAAAAATTAAAGTAATATAAATAATTAACGGGCACGCAACTCACCTGAAATTCTTCGATCGGTGAGTTCGATTTTCTGGCTAAATTCCACAGGTTATTCCCAGTTGAAGCTGAAACTCCTTCTTTGCAATCAACTACTTACATGTAGTTAATTTCGTGATAGATTTATGCGAAAAGTTGCAAAAACGTCAAGAATTCACCGATCTCACCCGCCATTTTGTTTCAAGCCGCCATATTGGCTTTGCCGCTGACCATGCCCGCGCTTTGACGCCTCGCATATTTTTGGGATTGCCAGGGGGCGGGGAGGGAGGGGGTATGTGTGTCCGGCAAACGTCTAGATAAACTGACAACATCGCCCACAGTAAATTAAACATTTACAGCATGTTTCCATCCCTGAATTATTACTCTATCATTCTTCGAAATTGCTATGTAAAATTCACACCATCTCCCCCCAGCTGGAACATCCATTTTTTTACCCAAATTAAATGCCCTTTTCCTTCTGGGAAACTGATTCTGAGTTACATCGCCTATAAATAAACAAAAGCAAGAAGCTGGGGCACGTGAACGTACAAATTCTAACCAATGAGTAACTACTATGCAAGATTCAGATGTTTTAGGACAACACATGAGTACAAGAAAACTTGCACGCTCTGAAAAAAAGACTGTAACACTTTCTGGTTCCGAAATAGGGCTGTGAACACATCAAATGTTATTTTCTTAACAAAAGACAAAACGATTTCAAAGGATGGAAGAGATTGTAGCCTGATTTTAATTGAAATGAATCACTCACCATCCCCACCGCTCTCCACGTGGGCATACTGGTCAGCGGCAAAACCAATATGGCGGCTCGGAACAAAATGGCGGGTAAGATCGGTGAACTTGTACGTGCGGATTCTTGACGTTTTCGCAACTTTTCGCTTAAATATATCACAAAATTAACTGAGTAGTTGATTGCAAAGAGGGAGTTTCAGCTTCAACTGGGAATAACCTGTGGAATTTAGCCAGAAAATCGAACTCACCGATCGAAGAATTTCAGGTGAGTTGCGTGCCCCGTTAATTATTTATATTACTTTAATTTTAATTTTATTTAATTTTTACTTTTTACCGAAAAATTAAGGGGTCCAGAAAGGGGTCCAGATAGGGGTCCAGAAAGGGGTCCAGAAGGGGGGTCCAGAAGGGGGTCCAGAAAGGGGGGTCCACGTTTTGTCTACACCCGGTAGGCTGTTCCAGAGAACTGCTCCCGGATCAAGATATATAACAAACATCTTACTATAACCTCGTTTTCTCGGTCCGTACTGTAAATTACGGATCCTAGTTTAAGCTTAAGTGTCAATTGTATCATCAAATGATTAATTTGAAGCTCATAAACTGCTTTCTAATAGCCGCCTATTTGTTTTTCGGTAAATAAAAGCTTGAAGACAACTATAACTCCTCCAAACTGTTTAATCGAGCTTTTGATTTTGTTTTAGACTTGTCAGTAATATACAGGGCACAGGGTTAGAAATAAGCGTTTGCCCGCTCGACAATCTTACATAAGCTTAAGCTTATATTTATTGATGTCCTTGATGAACAACACGGAAAAAAATCTTAAACACTGCATGAGCGCTCAAGACATTTGCTCTCACAGAACAAAAGTGAGTGATTCTGCGATTCAGCGAAACTCCTATGCTGTCCTTGCAAATTCAGTTCCAAGAAAACAAGCTTATAAGCTTAATTAGAAATGTTTTCAAAAGTCCGCCCTCATTTAGCCGGTGGAAAATTTATCTTAAGCCCTTAATTGCCTCCACCTGAACTGTTTATTTTATAATTTTCGAACTCCCGAGTGGACATTCTTTATCGGACCGATCATTATAAACGTCTTGATCGAGGATAAATATGTCGAAATGACAGGCGGAACTTTTATTTCAGTGCCGCTCCGTAGCTTACTAAAGGCTTTTACATTTTAACTCACATGTGGTTATATAGCATGTATGGCCTTCTTCAGTTGCGTTGATCAGTGGAAGTTTACTCTTATTTGAGACAATTATGTGGCTCTAAATGGAACAACATGGAAATAAATGTATTAAAAGCTTAACAATTTTCTGAAAGTCTTGGCAACTCGAAAGGTAAACACAAATGGCGCAAAAATTCTTACCTAAAATCACACTTCCATCTTGTTGACTTTCCCACGAAAACACATTTTTCTGATCGAACTCAACATGGAGCTGTACTAGGGCAAAGGTCGCCGCGAGAACACGGCCCCGACGAGGGAGGAGCGGGGTCACGTTTGGCTTAAGTGTCACGCAAATAATTCTGTGTCTCTGTTTTCTTCCCGAATTGCTTTTCTGACATTCAGGGCCCAAACGGAAGACACTTACAAATTTCAATTCATCTCGCCGTTTTTTTTTTGTCTCGCGCTTTGCGCGGCTCGGAAAACATGCCTGGCTTAGGGTAATTCGATCATTCGAGAATTTAGTGGTTACACAACAGTTTTGGAGTGGGCGGTGATGGACATGTTGAAAGGCGTGACGACGCGTGCGAAAATTCGTCAGCAATTGTAGCATGTAGCATGTTCGAGAATCAACGCGATTTTTTCCAGTTATTTTATAAAGCGACTTTTTTGTTTGTCACCTTTTAGAAATTATTTTCTCGCACGTAAAACAAGGGCAATGGCTTCGGTTTCTAGTGCATCCGATGAACATCTGGACTTAAACAACCTGGTATATCGCTTCGACGCCGAAAATCCTTGGATATATTTCCGAAATGGGCCTCCACTCGCAAGTTCGGTTGAAAGAGGGCGTAATAAAGCCAACGCTAAACTAAAGAAGATGTACGTTAGCAAACGGAGAAAAGTAACTGCACGGATAAACAGACCTCATCAAGATATAGCAAGAATGTCTTTACTTTGTTCATGTGATCAAGGTTGTTTAATGCGTCGGCCACCAGGTGAATATCGTCAATTAATACGGCTGCTGAGACAGAGCTTTTATCAGAAAAGTTACAACGATTGGAACAAAATTACATTCTTTCAAGCCTAATGGAAGTCAGAGTTTGTCCCAGTGGACTCAGGAGGGTCACCTACAAAATACCATCGTTAGGAACAGTTTGCCGAGGAGCATTTGAGAAATGTTACGGATTCTCTCACGCGAAAATAGTAGTTCTTCTCAAGAAGCTGGAAGACGATGGTGTTTCTATACAGCAAGACATGAGAGGAAGGCACGGAAATAAAACAAGAAAACTTTTGCCAGAAGCGCGGAAGGCTGTAATTGACTTTATCTGTTCAAAAAAGGCGAGTAAGTCGCATTATAGACGCGCAAGAACTCAGAAAAGGTACTTTGACTCTAATATGTCCATGAGAAAAATGTGGCGAGAATTTGTGGAAAAAAATCCTCATTTTAAAACGAACCTATCAAAGATAAAAAATAAGGGCCCTGTGATTAGTTTTTCCACGTTTAGAAACATATTTAACGAAGACTTGCGAGATATATTAAGTTTTCGAAAATCTAGGGCAGATACTTGTCAGTACTGTGATGAAACTGAAAACAAAATGAACAATATATGTTCCAAAATTAAAAACGGTAATGTTAGACGCGCCGGCGAATTAGAGCGATTACGAAGGGAACACGATGCTCACTGGCGAGAAAGTGAAATAAGATTTGCGTCTCTCAAATATGACATGACTATTCTTTCAAAGAAACAGTGATTACAATGATTGTTATTTAAAATTACATAGTAATTGTTGAAATAAACTATGTTTTAATATGGTATTGCGTTTTATTTATATTTAAACCCCTTGCTTTGACTAGAAGAATTTCCACCTTCACACAGTGTTTAATACGGCTGTTTAATTTGACTTTCTAAACGAAAACTAGCACAACTCATACTGACACTAGGAATAGTTTCCATTGCAGCTGCCCCCGCTATGAGCTTAAAGTCTTGAAATTATTTTTGTAAAAATCTCTGATCTGTTCCAGTGCACCGAATTTGTTTTTATTGGTGAGGCATGTGAAAGTATCAATTTCATTTGTGTGGTAAATGGTTATTTAGAGTACGCGAACTAAGTTTTAAAAGTCGTAGTCATACTCAATCTCGTACTCGTCGTCCGATCTAAAGTCCCATGTTTTCCCGGCGACTAGATTTTTTGACAAAAATGGGTAGTTCACAGGAAGGGACTTGGTCCCCGGGACTAGTCCCCTCATGTCTGCCGACAATTTCGTATTCAGAATAGCCTTGTTGCAACCAAAACCGGTTAAGCAGGCTTATTTAACTTTTGCACGCTAACAACATAGTGATATTTCCTACTTAATAAATCGAGATGCCATGCAATTGAGCGGGGGCTGGAAAACTGTCAGACATTCTGCGAAGATCTCGGCTACAGCTTGTTCCATTCAGAGATTTTGTCAGTACTTCAGTAGACTGCTTCTATCACCGCGCAGTGCTAGCTAATGCTAATGATGACAAGTTTGGTCATTTGCACTCACGAGTATGCTAAAATATTTGTTTGTTCCATGAAATCTAAGGAACGTTTGGCTTTCTACGTATAAAATTTCAGTATTCCTGCCACCCAAACTGATATATCTCCAACAGTTTTGACGAACACAAATTTGCAAATTCGCGTCAATATTTCGCTAATCTTTCACTGAGAAGGGCAGTGAACTACACCTGGACTTCAACTTTGAGCTTTTTATTTAACCGTTCGCTGAGAAACGTAATTGTAAAGATCTGTAAAATGATACACCTCGAAGCGTTACTCAGATATAACCTGCGATCAGTCGTTTTTTTTTTTTTTCGCGGAGGAGAGAAAGCAAAACTAAGAACCTTTCCCCGTCCCCCACTCACCCTTCCCCCAAAAAGAACGCCTGATCGCATGTTAACTCAGATAAAGTAATGCTTTTTACATTATAAAGAAAATTTTGCCCACGTGCTCCGCTATCCCCGTGTGCGCCCTCTCGTGTAAACACTAAGAGGGAGTAATGGCCGATGAATCCTGTTCCGATCATCCCCCTTCCGGGCATTAACTAGTCAGGGAGCATGAATGTGCGCAGATGGCGGGCACATCCTCTAGAAATATCAAATAATCATATTAAGACTGAATTTAAGACCATTTCAGAAATGAATGAAATACTCGCTTGCGGCTTGTGGTCTGTTTTTCGTTTTCAGTCAAATTCAATTCCCCTTTCAGTGACCTCAATCACGGTTTTCAAGGTAGTTACCATCAAACTGGTCCTTTATAGAGGAAGGGGATTATCAAATATTTTTCCATTTTGATATCGTGTGTTTACAACACTTATGTAAAGGAAATTACTGCTCAAAATTCACTTCAACATGGTCATGCCTTATATGACAAAACCTATTTTAACAAACATCAAGCCAGGTGACTGACAAAATAATTAAGTAACAGCAGAAGGGAAAAAATAAGAAAAAAATCAGTGACAGGGCTGGATGGAGGGAGCGCATTTAAATTTTATACCTGAAAGAGGTCTTATTAGAAGGGAGCTTAAAAGAAGACGGGCTAATTAGAGGAAATACTGTAATATCAGTATGCATAGTCCTTAAGAAACCTGAAATTCATACGGGTATAACAGGCATTCGGCTTAAAAGTCCATTTTGTATGAGTTGGGCTAGTTTTCATTTAAAAAGCAGCGTAACACTGTGTGAAGGTGGAAATTCTTCTAGCCAAAGCAAGCCGGTTTAAATACAAATATAAATAAAAACACAATACTATTTTAAAGCATACCTTATTTAACAAGGCTGAGTTTCCTTTATAATAACAATTACTACTTGATGTACAGTGTTTAATCAGCAGACTGAGACTTGCAAAACTTTAAATAACAAACGGCTCTTATAATCGCCGTTTCTTTGAAAGAATAGTCATGTCATCTTTGAGGGCCCTTTTTATCTTCTACTAATTGCCAAAAAATGTCCTTTTGAATATCTTTACAAAAAAACGCAAGTAAATTAAGGTTCGTGAGCGGTCCATCTCAGCGGTTCGTATAACAACTGACGGACCACTCAGGGAACCACTTTTCACTTCAATGTTTGTCACTGACAACTGTCATTTTCTTCATCCGCCGACGGCAGTGATTCATAAAATCGAATAGCATTTCCAGATAGGTACTTCTTTGCCAATTTAACACAAGATTGTTTAACGTCCTTACTCACCGGCCTCCTTTCCTGTCGAAAAGTAGTAAGAAGTTCTGGTCTTAGTGCCATACCTTGTTTCTTCTTGAGAAAGGAAACTTTCCGTGGTAATTGTTTAGGATTCATTTCGAATCTTATCAAGACGCAATCAGGATGGTGTACCAATTGAAGATCTCCATTTGCATCAATCCTTTCTCCGTATCCGAAATTGAGCCAGGCGATGTCTCGGACCAGAAATTTTTCGTTCTCCAAATCTTCATTCCGGCTGACGTACTGTAGTCGAAGGAACGATTTATAGTCTTTTATCATGTCTAGTGTAACCCAGTAAACTTTGACGTTGGCTAGTTTGCCTTGTTCTAAAACTGTTGCCCATTTTCGTGGAACATCAACAATTTCTTGGCTTTGGTAAAGCGTTTGTATGCTTGCAAATCGTCTATCACAAACAGAGTAAGTGTGACCCTCAAGCAAAAATTTTAAGTCAACTCTTAGAAATTGTCGTGTTCTTACCATGTGGTCCAGGTAAAAGAACAGAAAAGACTCCTTGAATTGCCCGGGAGCATTGTCACATTAGAGCAGTTTTCAATTGACTGTCGAAAGTAATTACACAATTGCTTTGGTTTTGCATTGCTACGCTTTGTGATTGGCTAAAAAATCTCGCGCCACTTTCTCGACCAATCAGAAGTAAAACCAAAACCAATCGTGACTTGCTCGCACGCGTTTTCCCGCGCTTGGCGCCCGCGACATGTAATTGCTTCGAGCTCTGATTGGTTCATTGGATTGTTTACGACTGCTGTGATTGGTCAGAGTAATTACTTTGGTTTTGGTTTTACGGCACTCAATTGAAAACTGCTCTATGATAAGGTGGTGATGCTTTCCAAACTTGTTTTCAAGTTCAACAAGTAAATAATCCAAAAGAGATATAACCTCATTTGGTCCCGTGGTACCGATGGTCTCGTCGTAGAGAAAACAGTAAATGTTTTCGTCGTTTGCGCAGTACATACCCAGCTGGTGTGTTCGAATTTTCATGGAATAATACGAGTCTTGGGAACTGACTTTGGGAGTTTTGAGCGATTTGTCAAAATCCAACTGCAAGGTAATAGTCTTTGGGAACATATCTGCATGTGCTTCAATCTCTCACTGGATAACGGGACTCGCTCCGTTTATTTTATAAAGCGTATGGATCCCGGGGGGTGTACTCCCTTATATGACCCGCAAACGCAAGAAGCTTCTAGTGTCGTGACAAGAAGTGTTATTACAGTGTTTCAGACGTCAAAGTTAATCGCATTTGCAATCACCGTTGAGATAGTGACGTGACGCAGTAGGCGCGTTTCTATTTTCATTTTTTTCTTGAATAATTGAACCAACATACTTACGTACGTTTAAATTCATATTTTACTAACGTGTTTAAAATTTACGCAGTAAAACACGTTCCATCGCCTTTTCAGGCATTGTTGAATTGAGGTATTTTACGTTATCACGCGTACGACAAGGGGCATTTCTAGAGTGGTGTCGCCGGGCCGCAGACGTCATAAATAATTACACTTCCAATTACTGTTACACACATTTTAATAAGTGGCCGTGTTTCTTTTACCCATGTTTTTACTTTTTCTTGAAAGTTCCAGCGGAGACCTAGCAGAAGTGTGAAAACCAGACACTGTGGCCTAAAATTTGGTTTTTTGCACATTGTTTACTTGTCATGACTGTCATCAAACGATCGGTTATATTTTGTCATATAAGAGCTTGTTAACAATTTGATTTGCTCTGGTTTCTGTTATGTTAAGGCTGGTTTTCACTAGCGCATAAGCACAAGCACAAGCCAACATAAGCAGACTCAGTAACGTGTTATTCATTAGTTCCAATTGTTTGAACAAAACAGAACAATAGGCACTAATGATCAACATGTTACTGAGTCTGCGTATGTTGGCTTGTGCTTATGCTTATGCGCTAGTGAAAACCAGCCTTTACCAATCCATAAAAAACACGCTTGACTGTTTATCCCTTTTATAATTGTCTTACATCGCCTGCGCGTGGTACTTTATAGTCATGCAGTTTTCAAACCAAACATAGTTTATCATTTCAGTACAGCAGAGTACAATAATATTCACGGGGGAATATAATAGTACCTGCAGTAAGATTTTGAACACTTTGGAAATATCTGCAAGGGCCAACGGACAATGCAAAAGCGTCGGATCCTGGTGGATCTAGTCAGCAAATTTGATATAAATACAAAAGAACTAATAAAGCAAGGCTGACTGTACAACTGGGATTATAATATTCTTTCCAATTAGTACGATTTTAGCTGGTGTGCAGTGACATGAATTTGGGGGGGGGGGGGGGGGGGGGGGAGAATTCTTGTGCTGTTTACTAAAAAATACATTTGGGCGTATTAAAGTTCTTTTTGCAAGGAGCTTCATTAAAAAAGAGTTACGGCTGACAGAAATGCATTTCCTCTTAAAAATTGAAGAATCAATAGACTAGCACATCACCAACTTAACCCCTAATTGTGAAGGACTTTTTAATTCCTAAACGTTTCATGGTTATGGCCATTAGCGAGATCGTTCAATTAGTTTGCGAAATGATGTCATACATTGAACTACAGTTGGTTTAATAAAGCATGTGTAAGTACTAGTAGGGAATAGCCGAGGGTAACCATAAATTACTAAAAACAGAAAAATACCAATAATAAAAAAATACCAAATTATTTTTCACAAAGCGAGGTTTAATATCGCGTGGGGAAAAAGAGAACTTGTACAATAGAAACTATTATGAGAAGTCTAGATTATTTTTTACAATACATACATATTTTCTGTCAGACTATCATCATCATGTTCAATCGTAAGTCGTTGCGGTAACAAAAAATACCGTGAAAAGAAAAATGAAACGAAAAGGCAAAACAAAATAATAATTTAACAGGAAGAGCTATGTTCTGTTAAAATAGCCTGTAAGGGGAGGGAGAGGGGACGAAGAGCTCGTTTAATTTCTCAGCTAAAATGTGGGCCAATTCTCAGCTATCAGTTAACCCCATCCAGATTCTATTCTGAACCACCTTTCTGCATAGTTTTAACTTGGTTAACGTTTAGGGGTGGTCAAGTTATGTCAATCGTTGCGGTTCATGTATGTAAATGTTTTACTATCCTCGCTTTAAATGCACCCTGGATCCAGAGGTCCGTTCTCTGAATATCATGAGTGAAATTAACCGTATAAACGGCTCAAACTCAAACTCGCCGTTTCCACTAAAAAATTAAAACCTCTGGCACCCAGGGTACTTTAAATGCGGCCGCTCATAAAATTCAACTCTGTTATTTAAGTTTATCTTCACTTTTATCGAGTTATTTTTACCGCAAAATGTTACCGGGTTTCGGGGGAAAATAACCCAGTCAGTTATCTCTCAAGTGCGTCCGCGGCCTTCCACCAAATTACCGTCCGTTACCGTGGGAAGATTTTCGACTAAGCCAATCGCACCAAATTCCCATGCTCTCTGTGATGCTTTAAAACCAAGGAAACTCTTTAACCAGCTGTCATTTTGAGTTCAGATCGAGTGTGTGAACTGCTGTTTGCAAAATGCCGAAATTTGCTAATGTCAGGCAAGTCATGCTAAAACAGAAGCGAGCTGCAAAATGCCCCTTTTTAACTAAGTTCATTAGTCTTGCTGTTGAAAAAGGAAAGGAGGAACATTTTGTGGCAACCGAACATGTTTTTGAAGCTTACTGCGCTGCAGTGGCCGTGTGGACTGAAGGCGACAGTCTGCACGGACAAACCAAATACTTAATGAGGAGGACAGCTTTTCACAAGGCAAGTTTTAACATATACTAATTAAGGGTCACTACTGTTTTTGTAATTCCAAACTGAACTTAGGGATTTTGTTACGTTTTGGCGTGAAAAAAATCAAAAATACATTTCGGTGTTGACTCTGCAACAAATATTTTATGCGTTGCCTGGGGATGCTAACTAGGCAATGGTCGTGCAACTTGTTTCGCAACGACGCAATAAAATTGCGAGACAAGTTACAGGAAATACAACTTATTTCGCCACTCTAAATTGTGTAAGACGACATTAAGGAAAAGAAGTTGTGTCGCATCGCCCAGAATGCTATTGTCTTTCGCGACATGCACTTGCAGTGCGAAAAGTTGCGGCATATTAATTTGCATATTCAGAACTACTTGTCGACAAATTTTTATGCCGCTCGTTAAACTCCCGATCGCCAAAACGTTTTGTTTAGTGTCATGAAGAACAGATGGATTTAAATATATAAGTTAGAGGAAACGTTGACAAATGTAACAGCGCCTTACCATAAAAACGCACTTGCTTTTGCGAAACGTAGTGCTCAATTTTCAAACATTTTCAAATTGCATTTAACTCAGTTCAGTCATATTATTTCTCGTTCAACAGCAATTCAAGAAAGCAGTTGAGGAATATGCCAACAACAGAGACTGGGTTGTGAAACCATCTACGCAAGGTGTTCCAAAAGTCCGTGGGTACATAGGAATAAAACTAAAACGTCCTCGAAGACAGCCACCGATGGAATTTGGTGGACGTATAATGCTGGAACGAATTCATTATTATACGTCACTCAATCCAAAGCCAGATCCGCCAATCGAAGTAAGTAATTTGTATGTCGATTCTCAAAAGTTTAGATATATTTCACTATTATAAATTTATACAAAAAAAGTTTAATGACTGAAATGTTATTTATTTTCTTCCGTAGTTGCATAATGTGCCAAGTGACCCGCGTGGCGCGGGAATTTGCGCGTTCGCCTCAAGAGATATCAACAAGGGCGATATCATATGCGAATATGAAGGAGAGCAAATTTCAATTCAGGAGTGCAAATCACGGGAGGGCATTTACGAAAGAGAGGGAAAGCCATGCACGATGATGATCATTGAAAGTGCAGGACACAAGATTGCGTGAGTGTTAAACGCACGTTTTAAAATATATTACCAAATGTCAGAATTGTTTTCTCCTAAACAATGTTAAAGCCTGATAAGGAATATAGTGGCAATTAGTAAAACGTCTTTGTATGATGTAATGAATTTGTAGTGAAAGGAAATGAACATTAATTAGGTCAGAATAGAAATCATATTTAAAACTTTCCGATTCTAGCGAACTGTTTTTTTACGAACCGGGTGACTGATGAGACAGAAGAATTAGATACTCCATATGCACGCCCCTTCAAAATTATAAGTTGAAGATATCAGCCCATAACAAGTTAAGAAAGCTGTCATTTTCTTAACAAGTTCAATCAGTTCTATTAGCACGATAAGTTTTGCAAAAATTGCAGTGTAACTGTAATCCCTCCTTTTTTAGGATTGATCCTTACGAAGGCAACCCAACAAGTGCCTTAACATGGGGTGCCACACTCAACCATTCGAGGGGAAACGCCAACGTTAAGCCCTTCGTGGCAAACAAGAATTCAAAAGTTCCACGTGTTTTCTTTGTCGCTCTTCATGACATCGCGGAGACCACAGAACTACTCTGGGACTACAACGATGCTAATTGGCAATTTTATGCAAACAGCCAAACTCTTCTCGAGTAAGCCAGCTGCAACCATGAAATTGTCAGTTGGTCATTGTCAATGCCACAAGCCATTATCCCTTCTGGATGACCCAGCTACCAAACTAGCCTGAGTGACCGAAGGCTCTTTCCACGTGCTAAAAACATTTCTACATCGCTTTTTCATCGCTGTTCCAAGAGCTTTACAATAAATTAAAAGAGTAGCTCTTCAGTTTCGCAGATTTGTTTTTAAAAAAGATAAAAGTAGTAGTAGTTAGTAGTTAATCCATTAGGTTCCGAGTGGAACAAAGGGCGTCGACAATGCTGCGCCAGCGGACCCTATTTGTAGATGTTTTCTTTGCCGTGTGTCAGGCGACGTTGGCTTCCTTCAGCTCCTCTTCTACTGATCTCCTCCAGGTTTTCACTGGCCTTCCAAACTTCCCAGAATTCCTAAGGACAGTGTTCATGTTCAAAAAGAGAAAGAAAAATTAGGTTTCTTTAGCGATCTGCAATTTTGTAATTTACACATAGCCAAACCTTACCCTAATACCAACATTTTCATGGCTTCAATTTACACCCCACCGAGCCTATCAATGGGCCAGGTATAAATTAATTATCAAGGAAAAGACACATCCAGGGACCTAACAATAGGGACCAGGGACTTAACAATACAGTATTGTAAAAATAACAATGACCTATTGTTAAGAAACAATACTTAGGATACATCTTAACATAGAAGGGATCCGTGTATCCGGACACAAGACAAAAATTTGGTCCCCAAGAAAAATCCACCGAGCCATCCATTGGGCCAGGTATAAATTGATTATCAAGGCGAAAACCACTCCAGGAAGACAAAAATCTAGTCCCCAGGGAACATTTGCATAGAGGGAGGTGACATTGGGCCACAGGTATTATCAAGGCGAAAACCACTCCAGGAAGACAAAAATCTAGTCCCCAGGGAACATTTGCATAGAGGGAGGTGACATTGGGCCACAGGTATTAATTAATTATCAAGGCGAAAACCACTCCAGGAAGACAAAAATCTAGTCCCCAGGGAACATTTGCATAGAGGGAGGTGACATTGGGCCACAGGTATTAATTATCTAACTGGATTTGACAAAACATGGCTGCCAAGACTGAGACAGGCCAACCAATTGAATTTCAGTCAAAGTCTTAAAAAGTCTCCTCTGCCCACCCCTGTTCCTCGGACACACAACACCGGCTCCCCAGCCACCCACCCACGGTTAGCCCTGACCAAGGCGGCCCAACCACAGGCCAGCTAAAAAAAAATTCACTAAAACTGACTGCACTAACATTTATTAAAACGGATTTCAACTCGAAATACAACAGACCAACAGGTTGAATTCCACTCAAAGTGTCAAAACTCCCCCCTCCCCACCCCTGTGGTTTTGACGCACAACCCCCAGACAACCAGCGGCTGTTAGCCCTGTCCCTGGGCTATGTCGCAGCATATCGGGTTACGGCAAGCCCCCTCAATTTTCAGCGACGGGAGTGGCTTGGACATGGGCCGGGCCCATGTCCAAGCGAAAAGTTAGCGAGCATGTTTTGTCAAATCCAGTCAGATATATATATATATATATATATATATATATATATATATATATATATATATAGACAGTTAAAGTGAGAACAGAAATTTTCACAACAAAGATTATGAGTGAAAACAACATTATGAGTGATTATGAGTGACGCGATCCTAATTGCAGAATTTGTGTAAATGTCTCCCAAGAGCTTTCCACTATGAAGCCACTAATGTGTTGTTTGTGTTCGTGTAAGTGTGGTTGTCTCAGTGGCCTAGTGGTTTAGGCATCTGTCCGGTCATCAGGAGACCCGGGTTCAACTCCCGGCTGAGGCACTTTTTCACTCATAATCTTTGTTGTGAAAATTTCTGTTCTCACTTTAACTGTCTATGTATATATTTCAGAAATCGCTGTGAATCGCCTTCCTAACGAGAATAGGTTGGTGATCCAAAGATTATGAGGCAATTAGTTGTCCATATCTCCCTTCCCACACTAATTTGTATATATATATATATATATATATATATATATATATATATATATACTCGTTTTCAAAAAGGTTGACGTTTCAGAAATATATATAACTATATTTACCTTTTGTATTCCCATCTAATAGGTGACGTTTTTGATGGGAATACAAAAGGTATATATAGTTATATATATTTCTGAAACGTCAACCTTTTTGAAAACGAGTGTATATATATATATATGTAATTAAGAAAGTTAAAAACTGATAAATCATTTAATACGCAGTGTCTCTAAAAGCGGTCCACCGCATTTCGGGTCGGACAAATTAAAGTTTTCCCTCAAACTTTGCCCAGTAAACTATCTTGGGTCATATGTAATTGAAACGACTTTACTTTCTGGAAATACGCTAAATTGTATTTTGTAGAGCTGGTAACAGTCAAAGCGACAAAAGGCCTAAATTTGCGCTTGGCCGGAATCGAAAACTGCATAAATTGACGAGCTCGCTGCTCGGAAACCACCAAACGCAGGAAGAAATTATTATTATTCCTAAGTTGCGTGTTCCTTCAAAGGTGTGAAACGCAAGTTAATTTTAATATGTTTTAAATTGCACCTTCAAGAAAATTAATACATTATCACCTATTTAATCGCTTTTTGAAAACATGCGAAAATACCCTGTTTTGGCTGGCTTTTATTTTCCAAGTCCAGACCGAAATGATTTAAATTTCTATTGAATTCTCCTAAACTAATGTCAGTCAGCATATAAATATAAAAATACTTTGTGCTTTTTGTCTTCCTTTTTCACAGCGACATTAAACTTTTCGTGCTTTTGCGAATATAAAACGACATTATTCAAATTAGGTTGTTGGACAATTCAGCTGAGTGCTTTAAATATAGGCGTTTTATACATTTATATTTCACGACTTTTAGTCATAAATACAGTAGAGAACACACAAATAAACGTTTTTGAACTATTCAATCACAGGCACACCGTTGAAGCTCGCGAAGCGTTGACTGGCTGATTTAAAGAGGCATTGTCACGCAGATTGTGCTGTGTTTTGGTCAAAATACACAAAATATATGACAAAGTACCTTTGCTCAAACATAAAATTGCTTTTAGAACACCAAGGACATAATATCAAGTGATTTCTTCAAAGAAGAACAAACCATAATAAGTTTTTCTGCGATTTTTCCACGACTCTAGTGGGAGGAACTTGAAAAAATTTGCCAATTTTTTCAAGTTGCAATCCATTTGCATCCTGGCCATCCGCAACCAAAGATAATCAGGAATGAAGCCCAAACTCGGCCACGACATGAAGAAATATGTAGTTAATCGGAGGCCGGTGAAAAAAAGGTAAGAATTTTTCAAATTTTGCGCAATTTCGGTTTGAAATAGCGACCCATAGCGGTCGCCGGCGGCCAGTTGCCTGCCTTGTCTCCCTTTCTTTAGTACCGGCCTTCGGCCGGTAACAGTAAACTCGCCAGAGAAGGGTTTGTACGGCTCGGAGTGGCAAAACAAAACACCGCCCCGTGACTCAATCAACATTTCCTTGAAACCTTATTTCAACATAAAGGTAAAAGGCGACTTTATCTCCACTAAAATTTTAACCGATTCCAAATAGCAATTACACAACACACAACACAAACAAAGGTGGTCTGCCTGTGGTTTAATGGCTAAAACTAGCTAATTATTAAATCCCGATCTTCGGTTCATTTAGGAAAAATATGCAAATTAGGTTCTATTCAAAAGTTACTCCGGTGACAAGAAATATTTCTAACTTAGTTTGATTTTTTTTTCTTTTAAAGATTACAAAAAAAAAAACAGATATACTGTCCAAAAGCATTTTGTTTTTCAGTTATTGAAACTTGACGATAATAAAATCAGTTTAGCTTTTAATAGGGGACTTTGTTAATGTACTTTGAAATCGACAATCCGTGACCTTTGTCAGTTCAATTTGCATGAATTTGGATTGTCACACCACGTTGCATTTGCAAACTTCATTACTATATTCATTCTATTTGGCAACTGGCAAATTGAAGGCAATCGGTGATGCCAAGATACCATTCGTTTCTAGAAAAGGAGGATGGTTGGACTGTCAAGCTTTAAGCGCAATTGCATGATGGCCGGATGTAGGTTAAAAGAAAGTGAAAAAATACCAAATGGCAAAAAGGCTTTTAATATTAATGACGTACTTCAACACATGAAACGCGATGATCATCGCTTTCTGTCGAGTTCATAAATATGTGTCGATTCAAGAGGTATTTCCGTGCTCTTTGATTCACTGCAATGCAACGACTTACTAGAAAGCCACCTCAACTCTAGTATCCATTTGATACACAAAAATCTAACCAAGGCTGGCTTTTTTTTATTTAGACAAACATACTGGTATTCGCCAAGCGTAGCCCCTACTTATTAAATTATGTGGCAAATTCTGGCGCACGGGAATAGCAAGCCAGTATTACACCAAAGGCGGCATGTAAAAAAAGCGACCAACTTCAGGTCGGCAAAATCTGGGCACCGTTCCGATCCCGGGCACGGGCACTTCCCCCCTTTTACATCTACCACCCATGTTTCCCTACGATCCCGTCGACAAAATGTTAGTCTCAAACTGGAGGAACGAAAAAACGATTCCTTTGTTCAATGCCTTAAGCACACTTTACACATGGCGGACTATAAACTGTTTTTATCGCACCAAGCCTCATGGCTCGATTGTAAACATGCTTTATCCAGAGCACCGTGGCGTCTGAACAACATCCATTCCGTGTGTGGTAATCACTCACCAATGCCCTTTTTTACCTAAGACCGCCGGGCTATACAACTTATAATCGGTCTTGCCGAAAGAGCTTACGCCGGTATTGGATTTTTATCCAAGATACTGGTCTTGTTCTCAAGCGGAGCGGAAGGGTTGCCCAATTTAAAGACTTAATTTCAGTCAGTAAAGACGACAGATGATGGCGTCATATGAGGTAAAATGGCCGGGACTGCCCCTCCCTCCACCCTTTTTACGCCCGAACGGCTTTACACGTATGTATTCTATTATATTTTCTCAGGACCTCCTGATTTTCTATTAAAGTGAAGACTCCGAAAATTGCCTTAAGGTCATCCTCTTGTATTTACCCTCTCATTCATTATAGTCATTATATTCATTCCAGTTATAGTTTTTACCCCTGACATCAGAAATCTTCGTGAATTACAGAATGGTGAAATTACAAAATCGCAGCTTTGACTCCGGTATTAATCAGCACTCGAGAAAGCGCTCAAGAATCTGCGGTCAATCATCTCTAAGAAAGTCCCATCATATCGAGAGCCGGAACGCTCGGTTACTAGAAGAATACAGGAAAGTAGCACTGCACTGGTACTTTTCTGCGCTTGAGTTTACCTGGTCTGATATGTCAGCCGCTTTACGTAGGTTTTACCTTCAAATAGCTTTTGAATGGACTCTAAGGCGAAAAAAACGCGCACTTTTTTAATGCACCAGGCGGCATTTTTTGACAGAGGCATTTAATGACATGCACCTTGACTACATTGCGCATGTCACTGAGACGTTTATAATTGGCATCCTACATTGAAATGGCAACTTCGCTTTCAAAATGGCGGGCGGGCACTGAAACACCTGGACAAAGTGGCCAAAATACTCCAAGAATCCTAGAGTATTTTGTCACGTGACACACTATGAAATGGCGTTTTCGCAGGTTATTTCCAGCGATTGCTAGCCGTGTTTGTTTTCTCGCATCTGAAACCGTTGTTCAAAGGAAACGAAGACATTCTGATCATGCTTTACGCGACAAAATACGCCAGGATTTTTTTAGCATTATGATAGCCTTGTCCAGGGGTAGGAAAAGATCCTAGGGTCGATGTTAAGGAAATGGTCAATTATAACTGTCGCTTCAAAGGATTTATCTTTGCCCCGAGACACCCCCTATCCAATACTCCCACCCTCACCCTTCTACCTCCTAACAAAATAAATGATAAAGTATTCGTTTTTTCTCTACAGGCTTGGATACGGGAGGGGGAGGGGGAGGGGATGGATAGGGTGGCTAGCCACCCCCCTTAGACCATCGGCAGGGGTTTCATTAAAGGCCAGGCACCGGGCAAATTGACCGGCTGTGAACACGATTTTGCCCGGCTGCTTTGAACATCTAAACCTTAATATTTTATTCGCCAACAAGTTAAATAATTTACTAACTTGACCTTTTTTATGTGTGTTCTAAAAAATAAAGCATATTTCAACTAAAAAAGACAGCGAAGTTATTGCTTCCTTACCTCCCGTTGCTGCCTGTACAGAAGAAAGGTGACAAACAACTGAAATCGCCCCACAATGCATTGCCAGCTTAGTGCTCTGCATTATGTTCTGCATGATGTCACTGAGCTGCAAACAAATTCCAGGTGTTATGGCGACCGGAAAAAGGTCAGGACGGTCGATTAAACAATATTTTTGTACTCAACTCGTGGAATGAATTTTATTTTGAATTTTTGCATACTGGAACCATGCATCTGGATCCCGAAGGACTTATTTTGCCTGGGCCATATACAGGAAAAGCGTGCAATGATAATTTTAAAGTGCGAGCTCGACAAGAACAAGGAAACTGATACTTATACTGTGTTCACAATGCAACACGTTTCCGTTAACATCATGTGGTTCCAATTTCACTGTTGACAATTTTTTCATGTCTGAAATCATTTAACTTCAGCTTGGAGCCCCCGCGTTTCGCCTATGAGGTGTCAGTAATTCCCATCACGTTCCGTGAACAAGTTTTAGCAACAAGCTAGCGCATAAATTGATAGCGGAGCACTCGCGGGCCGAAGGCTGCTACTCATAGAACCTATGCCCGTCATTTTACATGGTCATGGCTAGCGGAATGTTTCGCGGGCGCGCCTCCGTGACATGTGTGTCGCTGTTAGGCTCAGCCTATCTATATATATTAGTAACAAATAAGACTCAGGTAAATTAAGGCACGGCTCGCCAGTTATTTCGCCCAAAAAGTGAGGGGGTGGTCTATCTTTTGAGGCTTTATTTGTAACAGCGTAAAACTTTGGAAGGCTAATAAGTTTGCAATTATTGTCATTGTGACATGCAAATGTTATGCAAATTAGGTCACGTGACTTATTGCGGCCAAAAAGTCTTTAAAAATCTTTAAGCAAAGATGGCACCAGTTTATACCAATAGTCATCTATTTTTACTGCTTTTAAATGGTTCCCAAAGTAAGCAACAAAGGATCTGTGGCCGGACCTTTTGAAATATTTTATTAATTTTGAAATTGAACGACATTTTTTACTAGTGCCCAGTCCCCTCAAAACAAGTAATTTAAATTTTCAGGCTTTTATTTTGATTATCTTAAAACGTCCGGGCACAGAAATGATGCACCTAATGGGCAGAACATTATAATCCCAAAGGCAGCTTCTGGAGAATAAGCAAAACTGGTGCCATTTTGCTTAAAATAATTTTGAGCTAAAAATATCCCTGTCTGGTCACGTGACCTAATTTGCATACGTCATGGATGTCAATATGACAACTTTGTCAAACATATTAATCTGTCAAAGTTTTACGTTTGTATAGCTTAATCCTCAGAAGATAGACCACCCCCTCACTTTTTAGGCGAAATAAGTGGCGGCCCATGCCTTAATTTTCTTGAGGAAGACAGGTATATTAAGGGACGCGTCATACAAATAAAATGTTAAGGGATGGAGGGATCAGACATCGCAGAATAAGTCTTAAATCTTTTCAGCCACCACTTGATGACCAAGTCAGCAAATTGAAGCTGTTTCGTTTTCTGTGTACTTTCTGTGTAAAGCAAAAACGTTTGCTTGTTAATGAGTCGAATACGGTCGTCAACATTAACTAAATAAAGTAATCCCTGACGGTCACCTGTTAATTTGGCCCACTTTGAAAGGAAGTTGTAGTAAACTGTTAAATCTCTCTTAAATTTGGCAAGCATCATTGCTTCGATACATTCCGTCTGACGGTCACCTTTTAATTTGGGGCATTTTGATAATAAGTTGTGGTTGAATCTTTGTTACATTTGGCAAGCGACATTGCTTAGGCAAATACTGTTAATTCAAAAATATAAACATCAAACCATGTGAAAAGTATATGTCTGTTTTCTAGAAGTCACTGTAACCCAAACAGTTTAAAAGCAGTGCTCAGTCATAAAAATACTGAGGTCTAGTTTCGCACACCATTGGTTTCTATATATGTCGTCCTTTGTTAAAAAGAAAAGAGAAATACAATTTATGGCAGGCTTGCCAGTTGACATCAAGCTGAACGTAACTAAACAAAATGAGAAAAACAAACATCCCTGACGATCACATTTAGTTCTATTTGAAAAAGGAAGTTTGCAAGCGGGACTAATTCAGCCTATATTGTTATACGTCAAATATATGCGGTTTTCCAAAATATGGTTACCCATAAGAAAGTTTGTTACATTAATTGCTGCAAAATTTAAAAAGGGTACTTGGTATGTACACATTTATACATTTATTTCTCTTAAACAAGAAGCTGGAATGGGAATTATACCGGGTTGCCTGTTAACAAGCTAAATTAAAACATCAAACCAAACTAAATAAGTGAGCAAAACAAACATTTCTGGCGGTCACCTGTTCATTTGGCACACTTTAATTAAAAGGAAGTTGTTCTTCAGTGTTCCTGAATATTCGCAAGCAGCACTGTTAATTAAAAAATATAAAATGTCAGATATGTCTCTTTTCAAAAGTTACCTAAATGGAGTTGTTATGTTATAAAAAAAGTGAGTAATTCTTTTTCATACTTGGTGTTAAAACATTTATTTCTCTAACCGAACTCTCCTGTCAAAAGATTATCTTTTGCCTTCTTAGTGGCTAAGAGCCCCCCAAAACGCGAGAGAAAAACCTTCGGTAACTAGAGCTTGCTTAGAGGCTTTGGCGGTAAAAAGCCGAGACAAATACAAATATTCGCAAGCAGCACTGTTAATTAAAAAATATAAAATGTCAGATATGTCTCTTTTCAAAAGTTACCTAAATGGAGTTGTTATGTTATAAAAAAAGTGAGTAATTCTTTTTCATACTTGGTGTTAAAACATTTATTTCTCTAACCGAACTCTCCTGTCAAAAGATTATCTTTTGCCTTCTTAGTGGCTAAGAGCCCCCCAAAACGCGAGAGAAAAACCTTCGGTAACTAGAGCTTGCTTAGAGGCTTTGGCGGTAAAAAGCCAAGGCAAATACAGATCAATGTCTTTCACAGCTTACACAGAAATGGTTGGTAGGGACCGGGCCCTTCTCAAGTTTTGCGTAGTTCTACCAGCAGCAATTAAATATCTTAATTTTAGGAATAATCAAACTGAGCGCTGATTAAAGTTCTATTTAATTTTCTGCCCAACGAAATTAACCACAATAAGTTTTTCCCGTTTAAATTTGTACTAATTGTTTTATGGCATAACCTTTTTCTAGTCGCTGACTCTATTTCCATACACCGTTTATATAAAAAAAAACCTGTCTCTTCCATCCTCGACAAGTAGAAAGCGAACTTATACACCAACAAATGGTGGAATGATTGAGTTCATACTAATCGTTCTGTAAGATGTAAGAAACTAAGCCAGGTAACTATTTTCAACAATACAGTGTAGTTCAGTGTATCTCTTTACCCTTTGTTTTAAATGTTCATAATACGTAAGGCGTTCGTTATTGAGTTTCTTTTAATGACTGGAAGAGACGAAGCAGTTTAATTAGCATGGTGAAATCACCAAGGCATGAGAATCTGTGAAGTGGAGATAAGGAATATATTCATTTTGGTCTTTCTGGGGTGTGGGCGGGATTTCGCTGTATGAGGAAACTTGCGGGACAAGCTAACAATGAATTAAGTTCCAGTACATTTTCAATACAATTTATTGTTTTTTCCACGAGTTAATACAGTTATTGACTACCATACAACATGTTTTGAAAGTTATTAATTTACATTTCCGTAGATTTCGGTTATCAAACTTGTTATAACTCACATTACTATAGTAAAACAGTGGAACCTCTACTTTAGGACATTTTCATCTCCATCTATAGTTACATAACATGATTGAGTCGATAAAAATCCTTGCAGACAGCACATGTATACAAGAACCGTACAAAATAATTTTAATCTAAATTACAAATATTAAACTAAGTTAAAGGAGATTTTAAAATAATAAGCTAAATAATAAAAAAGCTTACATGGACTTAAAAGTACACAATGATGGGGGCACCCCAATAATGGGACACCTCCTTTAACCCTATTCGGCCTGGGCTTTTTTTGAGTTCCTGAGCCTGGGGGGGCACAATCCCCTTCGTAACTTCAAGGACATTAAGGCTATGACAATGAAACCTAGAGGGTACATTGTGCGTCTAAAACTTCCTCCTTTGTGGTCTGCACAATGGAACGATGACGTCATATGACGTAGTTATTAGGTAATTAGTCATACGGCCGCCATCTTGGATTTCTGAATTTTTTTAAAACCTCTTAAAAACCGTCCAAATTGACGCAAAATTAATCAAAACCAACAAAAAAAGGTTAAATGACGTAAAAATACAAAAGTTATACCAATAAACATTGTCTTTCTTCATTCAAAGGTATAAATATGCAAATTTCCAAAAACATGGCTGTCAAAATCTTGTTGCCATGGAAACGTCAAGTCACGTGATCAAAAAATTGTCATTTGAAATTGTTGCCAGATAAATTTTAGGAAAAGTCACAAAGTTTGATGGCGTTTGAATACATATTAAAGAAGTTATGAATGCACTTTGTGCCCCCCCCCCCCCCAGGCCGAATAGGGTTAAGGGGACTGAAACTTTTGTCCTGGCAAAACACTCATCTATAAAATTTGTTGCTTGCTATCATTATTTAAACTTTTGTCCCGGCAAGACACTCATCTATAATATTTGTATTTGCTATCATTATTTAAAGGAAACCGCTATTAAGGGGACAGAAACTTTTGTCCCTGTCACACACTTATCTATAATGTTTGTATTTGCTATCACTATTTAAAGGAAACCGCTTTTAAGAGGACTGAAACTTTTGTCCCGGCAGAACACTCATCTATAATATTTGTGTTTCTATCACTATTTAAAGGAAACGCTATTAAGGGAACAGAAACTTTTGTTTCCGTTAGACACTCATCTATAATCTTTGCATTTGCTATCACTATTTAAAGGAAACCGCTATTAAGGGGACTGAAACTTTTGTCCCTGTCAGACACTTATCTATAATGTTTGTATTTGCTATCACTATTTAAAGGAAACCGCTTTTAACAGGACTGAAACTTTTGTCCCGTCTGAGGACACATTTATAATATTTGTATTTGCTATCACTATTTAAAGGAAACCGTTATTAAGGTGACTGAAACTTTTGTCCTGTCAGGACACTCCTTTATAATATTTGTATTTGCTATCAGTACTTAGAGAATACCGCAAAAACTTTTGTCCCGGCAAGACACTCATCTATAATATTTGTATTTGCTATCACTATTTAAAGGAAACGCTATTAAGGTGACAGAAACCTTTGTCCCGGCACAACACTCATCTATAATTTTTGTGTTTGCTATTAGTATTTAAAGGAAATCGCTATTAAGGGGACAGAAACTTTTGTCCCGGCAGAACACTCATCTATAATATTTGTGTTTGCTAATGTATCACTATTTAAAGGAAACCGCTATTTAACCCTCGGACGTACAGGGGGTGGGGAGGTTAAGGTTTTTCTCCGATTCTTTCAAGACCGTTTAAAATTAGCACATATCATCTTTAGGAGCTGTTCGGTCACCCTCGAGAAACATTTTGGCAAAGTTTGGAGAAGCTACGGTAACGAGATATGATGTCATAAGTAGCATGCGATCAAGCCATTTTTGAATAAAAATGCGTGTTTTCACCTTTTTTCGGTGAAAAAACATATTAAATGCTACCAAAAGCATCAAAATGTTTAATTGTATGTTATTTTGCAACTTTAGCAAAACATATTTGCAATTTCCGCATTTTCCCGATAAATTTGAATTGTTATATAGTAAAATCCAAGAAAAATACAGATAATACTAGTGTTTCATACTGTAATTACTACAGACACATACATGTGAGAAATTAACATGGAATTTAACAGTGTAAGGTTAAGGATATTTCTTAATGTTGCTGTTGCAATTTTAATATTGGGTTTCTTAAATTGATGGGTGCATTTTAAGTATTTTTTAGGTGGTTAACTATTAGCAACACCAGCAAACGTCCATTCAGAGAATACCTCCTATTGGAGACACTTCTCCTCGTCCATCGGACGCGCGTACAAGAGGGAATCCCCCACCCTTAAGGTTTTTCTCGGAGTTTTTCAAGAGCATTTATTGTTGTCACAAGCTGTCTTCAGTAGCTTTTCGTTTATCCTTTTGACACATTTTTGTAAAGTTTAGCGACAACCGGTTGCTATGGTAACAAGATATGACGTCATAAGTAGCATGAGGTCGAGCCATTTTTGAGTAAAAATGCGTGTTTTCACCTTTTTTTGGTGAAAAACATATAAAATGCTACCAAATGCAGCAAAATGTTTCATTATATCAAATTTTGCAACTCAAGCGAAAAATATTTGCAATTTCCGCATTTTCCCGATAAAGTGGATTTTTTCGTAAAATACAAGATGGCGGCCATATTGTCGGCTATTTTGGATGACGTCACGGACCCCAGCAGCGCTACAACCTATAATATTTACCTTATCTTGTAGAGCACATCACAGGCTATATATTAGACGTGAAACATTTTCGAAATATTGTAACACTGCAAAACTAAACACCCCCCCCCCCACTCCCCTTATACCACGGTGGGGGTATAAGTTTGCGTGTACGTCCGAGTGTTAACAAAATGGTAGTTTAAACGTTTCCCGGAACCTGAACCGTTGGCTGACACTAACGATAATAATAGCAGTAATGAAGTTTGATCTTTGATGAGCGCATGGCTCCGTAAGGTATGGAACCTGAAGCGCTGTCTCTATACTCATTTAAAGGAAACCGCTATAAAAATGGACAGGAGAACTTTTTGAGCGTCCCAAATGCCATTTCAAACTCCTATAAGAGGACAACTAAAGGGACATGTTTAAGATCACTAGTTTCTTTTGTACAGTGATGTACCTTTTACTAATCCCAAGACAGTGTAAGTGTACTTATTAACGACTCGTCCAGAGACTTGTCTGCGCGAAGTTTAATTCCTATTTATACCATATTTGACTGCCAGTAATTTTTCAAGTTTCTGACTGCAAAAAAGCAAAAAGTAAAAAAAAAATACAGATAATACTAGTGTTTTTTACTGTAATTGCCTAATGACGAGTTATTACGGAAATAAATGTATACATGTGACAATTAACATGGAATGTAACAGTGTATTTCGCAATGCACGCATTTTTTAAATTGAGGAGTGTATTTTAAGTGTTTTTTTTAGGTGGTTAATTATTAGCAACACCAGCAAACCTCCATTCGATCAGGGGATACCTTCTTTATGAGACACTTTTTCTCGTCTCGAGGGCGTTCTCTTAACCCTCGTATGTACACGCAAACTTATACACGCAAACTTATACCCCAGCTTGGGATTTTGCGATGTTGCTATATTTTTGGAAATATTTTACATATAATAGATAGCCCGCGATGTGCTTACAAGATAAGGTAAATATTGTGGGTTGTGGCGCTGCTGAGGGGTCCATGACGTCATCCGAAATGGCCGCCAAGATGGCCGCCATCTTGGATTTTACTAAAAATTCAAATTTATCGGGAAAATGTGGAAATTGCAAATATTGTTTGATAGAGTTGCAAAATAACATACAATTAAACATTTTGATACTTTTGGTAGTATTTTATATTTTTTTTTTCACTGAAAAAAGATCAAAAACACGCATTTTTATTCAAAAATGGGTTGACCTCATGTTACTTATGACGTAATATTTCATTTCCATAGCAACCGGTTGTCGCCAATCTTTACTAAAATGTGTCTCAAGGATAAACGAACTACTACTAAAAACGGCATATGCTAATCATAAAGGGTCTTGAAAAGATCGGAGAAAAACCTTAATGGGGGGGGGGGCATCAACCCACACCCCTCCCCCCTTGACGTCCGAGGGTTAATGAAGGTTGTACTGTAGCAATACGGAATAGTTTAAAGTTTCTCCGGAACCTGAAGCGTTGGCTGACGCTAAGGATAATAATAGCAGTAATGAAGTTTGATCTTTGATGCGCGCATGACTCCGAAAGGTATGGAACCTGAAGCGCTGTCTCTATTGCCAGAATCTTCAGTGTCCCATACAAAATACTCGTCTCTCACTTTCATGCCCTGGGCATACTGGCACTGAGAGCCGGCCCTAAACAAAACGAAGGGGGAGTCGGTGGGGAGAATAATGGCATCGGTTGCGAATCCATCCGAGCGGCAGCAGAAGAAGATTTTGGTGTCCCCACCGTGATACTCGCCATCTGGCAACGTTCCGCTGTCTCTGTTTGAGTTTTTGGAATTCTCGTCATCCCAGTAGATCCATCCTTCAGTTAAACCTGTTTGACACAATAGAATAATTTACTCTTTCATGTGACGCTGTTGCATACAAACTTACTAGTACTGGTTTATGACCGACCTTATTCAACCCCAATAAGTAGTTTATTACAAGGTATACTGCTCATAAACAAGCAAATCATAGCAAATCGCCCCAAATTAGTAACTTTCTCGGACGACTACACGCAAACTTATAACCGCTCTGGTTTAAGGAGGTAGTTGCAACTTTAAAAGTAATCAAAAGCAGAAGATTCAAGGAAAATATCAATTTGTCATTTGAACGGTTATTGAAGCAAGATATTCAAACTTTGAGTAAACTTCTCTGTCAAAGATGGTTGCCATGGAAAAGCTTCATATCATAGACAGACATCATAATGATCCTAAATAAATGTCAGAAAAACCTTGGGGAGTATTGCTTAAAATGCTTTAGAAGTTGTAAACGTTAAAAGTCAGCGCGGGCACGTCAGGTAGCACCCCCCCCCCCCCCCTCTCTCTCTCTCTCTTTCACTCTGTCTGAATAGCGTTTAGTTATCACCAGTGGTGTTTACTGCAAAACAAGTCAACATTTGGAACTGCTTGACCAGTGATATGCTATATACGAACCGTCTTAAAATATTAATTTTGATGACCCTTCATTGGTTACTTGTAATAAAAACTCACCAGTGGGGCAGTTCCATTTCTTAGAGACGCAGTATTGTCCCTTTGGCCAAGACAATTCGGTCGTTTGGCTCTGTGTTTTAATGTAAACCTTCTGTTCCATGTTGTTTATATTAGTACGACCAGCTAGATCATAGGGACTCGACCAACTATTGTTTGCATTCGGCGCATCCTCGGTGTCGTGATAACGAGTGCCTTCGAGCCATGTAAATCCAGACCCTTGGGGACATCCTGACTTTGGCATGGGGAGACCGTAGGTACCTTTAGGCCACGTAGGAGGAATATGGATTTCGGGATCACGAGAATTGGAAACATCCAAGCACGAAACCTAGGTAGAGAACATAAAACATTCTTTTTTTCACATATCACCAGATATATCACCTGATGTATGACGGGAAGTTGGTACGTATTATATCATTTCATCATAATATCATTATAACAAATTTCCCTTCTTTTATCCTTTGGTAATATCACTAAGGCCCAAATCGCACTTGGGACAATTTCGTACATTTTTATCGAATTTCAATTTCTTTAAGCGTCTGACTTGGCAAAGACAAGTGCGACCTACAATTTTCAGAGAAACGAACTGGGCAGACAAATAAAACTTTAAAAACACCGCCACCCGTTGATTGTTCCACGTTGCACGTGCAATTCGTTCGTCATTAAAACGGAAAATCACCGCAAAGACAAGTGCGACCT